>JAPYYZ010000212.1:0-42657 GCA_030522705.1 Eretmocerus eremicus | reverse complement strand
CAATCGGTCTCCTCATCTCTGTCCTCCCTCTTAAAAAATGCTCCGTGAAGTGAACGTAACAAAACGTCACTTGGAACAACGAAATTCGATGTATTTGATCGAATTTCGAGAAGATGTAACAATACAGCTTGAAAGTCATCGGAAATCCCATCTGCCGATGACGACATGGATTTGGCTCGTATGGCCGATCGATTTTTTATTCAATACTGTGAATCTCCGTCAATCATATCGTTTGATTCCCAAATTCTGCTGAAGTTAGTCTAAATCATAGCCAAATCTTTTTGTCATGACTTTGGGTAACTTGAGTAACTCGAGGTCCAGTTTGTAAAAAAGTTGAGAAATCTACGAAAAGTAGTGCATCGAAGGCATATGACATTTTTCATCAGTCAGAGTTGTTTGAGATAATACACTTGAACACGTCCCAACTGTACCTATCGACGAAGCTTTAGCGCGCTCACGTCTAAGATTCTGGGAGCGGGCCTCGATTGGTGCATGGACCTTAATTGGTACATGTACTTTACTAAGAATCACACTTGAAGGCGGCTTACCCAATTGTAAGACACCCATTAGAAGAGTAACACAGCCTGAGATGAATGTAAGAAGAACAGCGAACTCGGGGCCTAAATGCGACTTCTCCAACGTTTCTCTTGTCATTATTGAAGCAATAGCAGTTGGCCCAACGGGAACATCTTTGCATGATCCAAAAATTGTGTAAACGAAACAGGCCATGAACGATGAATACAGACCATACTGTAAAGGAATTATTAACATTTTGAGGAATGAACTTCCGCAGATGTCTCGTTCTTTAAACAAAGGTTCCCTGAATGATTAAACTCATTCTGTGATTCATTTCAATTGGTACACCAAGAAAATGTACTACTTTCCCATGCATTTTTGAGATTTTTGTGTAATCTTTGATGAGTCCTCGCTTTTTGTATTTCAATTGACTTCGGCTAATTGAGATCTGCCAATGACATAAGTTCAAGTAAAAAATCTGTCATTTTAGAAGGCGTGAAATTAGAATCTGTCAATCAGCAACTAAATTTATGAACATTATGGAGTCCCGGGTTAATAATGATTAGTTGAACTCGTCAAAGATCGGATATATTATTAATCGTTAATTGGATCTCATGGCAATGCACCCTTTGTTGCTGTTGATATTCTCTGAATATCATTGTTGGATCCAGGCAATAGTGTATTACGCACTGCTCTGCGAAAGGAGGGTTTTGGCACGAGAGATCGACTGGTGCTCGTGCCAAACGCGCTCATGCGAGCTAGGTGCGCATATAATATAATAATTACCACAAAGTTACATGATCTTCTATCAGTTTTTGAAAGGTAACAGAATGAGCCACTCATTTGGTTTTGATTCTAGGAACAAAAATAAAACGGAGCAAAAAATTATTGGCATTCTCTCTGCTTCCATCATTGATTACAAAACGAAATTGTTGCCAGTTGAAATTTGTCAAAGATAATTGGAACGAAACGAAATACAAGACCGCCCATCTCTCAAATCGCGAAAGCATTATGTTTTGTCATGAATTAAAGTTATTTGTCGTAATTTTTATGCAACAAATACAGGCCGAAATGAATATTTCCAATATTTTTCTCCGCGTTTACAACTGATATAAACGAACCAAGTCCGTAATGGATTCTGTTTCGTCAATGAAAACTAGGACGATGTGAAACGTAGGTCTCTGCGATCGTGGTGTTACGGAACGTGGTATTTTGTTTCGTTTCGGCAAAAGTCCTGACACTAAAAATAAGTATCAAATGGAAGTATGGATAATTTCTTACTTGAAGAGGTAAGGCAGCGACATTCGCATACGCAATTGCTTGCGGGATGACGGTGAGTCCCACTGTGATGCCTGCAACTACGTCGCTAACGATGTATTCCTTGCGATATTCCGGCAACCACTGGAGTATGGGGATTCTCTTATAGAGCAGCTTCTTCCTCATTATTCTTTTCAAACATCCGTCCACCCACGCATCGCTATTCGTCTGGTAGATTGGTCCACTGTGAGCTTTGCATGCAATAAACAGGGCCTTATAATAATTTGATCTAATGTGATTTGTATAAATAGTCTTCACTACATAATTTATACACTCGACTAATACAACTATGTGCAATGTAGATTAGTTCATATCCGTAAAAATGTTGGAAAAGTGATTTGAGAGAACGTCATGAAGTTAAGTTGTTTTACCTTCTGTGCGTATAAGTTGACTTTTCGCACGGGTTGGCAACTTTTACTCACAGATTGTCAAAAATATAGTTCGATACACGGGCGTGAACCCTATTTTTCGCATCCTCGTGATGAATCCCATCACTGGGATGCGAAAAAAAAATGATTTTACGCTTTTGTATCGAAATGTACTATTCTGAAGAGAAAGAGACTGAGGCTGTGCATAATTGTGTCGATAATTCTAAATGACAGAGCCCAAATGATTTTTCGATTGTTGAAGGATCAAAGATCACACTCAGCTGATTCTTACATAAGTGCAGTGTTGGTACAAACGGCACGAAAAAGGCTTTGAAACAAGTTGAATGGTCGACCAAACTATTAAGAGTATATTCATCCAAGTATCCAATGGAATTCTTCTCGATGCCTCATTGGATATGTATCAGATAAATCTATGGCATATGTGGGAAGGGAATATCCTCCAAGATCCTCAAAGCACGTCTTGATATCTCTTTATAGATCGCAACATCTTAGATAGTCTGGACGAAAAATCAGAACGGGAATTCCTCTGAGAATTAGCTAATGTTTCATTCAACTTGGGGTGAAATTGCTCAATTTTACGTGGAAGATTTCAATCAGAAAGGAAGCGCACATCTCCTTTGCGCTATCCATATCGATTACCCTTTAGTTTAGTGTGAAAATTACATTAGAATATTGTTTTTTGACATTTTGTGTATGACAGTTGACTTTACGCACGAGTTGTCAACTTTCAGTCACAGATTGTCAAAAAATATAGTCCCATGTACATACTTGCGTGAAAATTATTTTTTGCATCCTCGTGATGATTCCGACCCTGGCCTGCGGCTGGGCCGGTAATACATCACTCGCGTGAGAACATAAGTTTGTACGCCCTTATATCGAAATATAATATTTTTAGGTTCTTTTATCCGCCTGCCATTGAATGTAACGCGTTGTAATTTGTATCCGCGGAGTCATAAGTATTCAAATTCCTTTCGAAGTTTTCTGACGTGAGACATTCGTTTTTATTATGAAAAGTGGATGGTTACGTGAAAAAAAGTACCACGCAAATTTTATGCAACAATGCAATTCATCACGATATCAACGAGCTCCAAGAAGGATTGAGTAACAGTCTTGCTTACAAGAAGTGTAAATGCCTGAGCAAAGGTATGGAAGAAAGCAGATGCGGAATTCATGACACTGAGAACAATGTAGCAAGGATTTTGTTTACCTTATCTCCCATGTGATTTGTGGCAGTTGTTAATACATAGAGAAAAAATTCGGGAATCTCGAGCAGGAAGAGGATCCTCGAACATCGAAGCGCAGCTACTAGGGCTATTTCATGATACTAATAATGTATCCAAAAGTTGCTCAGTAAGAGTTATCATACACTTACTGAGCTATTATCTATTTCGCATTTATCCTCAATGTCAAACTAGATTGCTTAAATTGGTCACAAGTTAGCTTCTAAGAGAATCTACATGGTACATTTTTGCTCAGCAAGAAAGACAAAGAGATTTGAGAGAAATAAATCGCACAATGACTTGTGGGTAGTGCATTCACATCCGAGATACGGGCAATTCTTGCTTGCCGATAATCATGTCTTTTTTCTCTCGAAGAATTCAGAGTTTGTTAAGTTCTATCTCCACAACTGGCTCATTTCTTGTAGATTCCATCAATTTAATGTCTCTCCATGTCAAGGATTTCATTTTATGTCGATTACTAGAAACCAGATAGAGGTCTCTTTTTTCTTTGGAGTCTTTCCAGTATAAGTGGAATCGTCTTTGGAGATTCTATGAAAAAATTTTGAAAGAACATTGATAGTTGAATTATTGCTGTAGAAAAGTTCATCGACAGCGCCAATATGACGTGGAAATGAAAGTTTTCGATCAGGGTAATTCAAAAACTTCCGTACCCATCTACATCAAGCGCGAAATGGAATTGAGGAAGAGATCTACGGTAATCAACGTCTGCCACGATATTTCTTCACAGCTTCCTTGCAGATTTTCATAGGCTGCTTTGATACTACGATATGGACAATACATGGTAAAGATTATGTTGCGTGAATCATGAATCCAATACAATCGAATATTGTTTCTCAGGAAAGCACAAGATACTTCTATACCACGAGGTGAGAGCATTGATCTGTTCATATTTTGAGATAATTTGTCCCGATTATTTTCATAAATTATATACTGTTTACGGTCAAAATACAATTTACCACGTACCCACACAATTAGAAATTCGGGAAGATTGAGAGCAGAGGGTTTTTTCACCAAATAGGAGTTTTGACCTTAAACGCATAGATCTTTAATTCGTCAAGAATTCTAGCTGATATTTTTTGGTAACATGATTTCAGAAATGGATTTGCAAAGTAAATACAGGATGCCTCACTTACGCGGTATATGATGTAGCTCCCTCAGTTAATATTCTGAGGCATTTGTATCTTGCTGGATAAAAACAGGAACTTCATAATTTTACGGATCTTGCAAAACCATTTTTGCATGCCTATTAGTATATCATCGAAGGTCGAATTCTTTGCGTGCCAAGCTCGAGCAAACCCTTACAACTTCTTGTAATCGCCCAAAAAGATTCTTTCCGGTTGAATTTGAGTTCTTACTCATTCGTTTTTTGTGGAATTTCCATTGCATCCGATTTTTATCTCAAAGAACTGAAGGACCATTTAGCCCCTGTCACCGGCACAATTTTTGATACGATCGACTGCAGTGCTGACGGAAATTAACGAGTCTCATTCCAAGTCATATGCGTCGAGTTCTGCACATTTTTTGATGATCTATTTTACGGCTTTACGAGTCAAAGTTAAAGGGTCATTTCTTTCACATTTTGTCGGCGGAATTATGCGCTTTCAGGGACATTTTCCAACGAGTTTTCTTTTGGTTCTTAGCACGATCTGTCCAATCTGTTCCCCTCTATATTATCCATAAAATATGCTAAAGTTTTCCTTGGAAGCTATTTTGAATTCCATGACTTCAGTCACTCATTTTTGATAATCAAACCGATGATTGAGAATAAAAAAGCCCTAAATCGATTCATGAGGAAATAAAAAAGCCTGTCTCGGTTCGGGAGTAAATTGAAAACACCATCTCAGAAATCAGCTTAAAAAACCTCAGCTCAAATTTTGAGCAAATAACAATCCCTGTCTCAGAAACTTTGAGCAAGAAAGCCCTATCTCGGGGAATTTCGGTAAAAGCCTTATCTCAGGAATCATTGGTAAAAAGCCCTATCTCAGAAAATTTTGCGTAAAACGACCTATGGCTTTTATTTTTTCCCGAACAAATGTAGGGCTTTCTATTCTCTCACGAATCGAGATAGGGCTTTTTTTATTCTCAAGCGTCGAAACAAATGGTAAATTACGTATATTGACTAACGGAACTTTATTTGGAGCTGAGAAACTTCCTTACTAGAATTATACGTTAGATCATTTTCGACCCCCGAAATCCCACTTTCGGCAGAATTAATTGTATGCGTATGCAGAGATTGTTAATCCTTTCATCACCGATAAATAAAATCAAAACAACGATGAATGAAGGTCAAGTGAAGAGTCTGGCAATCAGTTTCTCACCTGAATTCATCCTCTAAGTAGCCATACATAAAATTTCCTGAAAATCGCACCCTGTCCCCTTTTTTGCAAGATGAGCGTGGTTCTGGAAATCAAATTAACCTGCAACGCGTGTCTTCGGAAATTGAGGGGGAAACTCTGATATGATCTCAGAGTTGCACGTTTCTGGACCAAAATGGTATTGGTCCATTTTGGCTTCTGGATACCTCATTATGCTAACATCAAAGAACTAACTCGTTCCATGAAAAAGACGAAGTCGACTTTACGTGTTCTGTTCTGGAGCCACTAATTCGACTTTGACCATCACCTTGACTGTTTTCATGAGGTCAAAGCTGTTGATGTTGTTGTTGTTTTTTCATTTTTTTTAATGAAAATCTCTGTTTTAGTCGCGAATTCTGAGAAAGCAAAGGATTTTACGTTCTGTTATAGTTTTCCTACAATTTTTCAGACAATCCTTAGGGATCATTTGGAGTCAAAACCAGCCCAATAGAACATGCCAGAGCTGGAGGGACGCTCTGGATTCGACTGACTAAAATTTGATTCGGCTCTTCAAGTTCATTTGACCTCCAACCCGTGACCCTGACAATGATCTTGACTATTTGTAGATTTCAATCTCATTTGTTCGAATGGAGATCTTCCTTTCCAGCTCGGAAACTGAAAGAGTACGGATTTTACGCTCAGGCATGGGTTTTCAACCATTTTTCCATAACGCTCAAGGATAATATCAAAAATTGAGGCAAATCCATGTTTGAACATGAGATCTTGGCAAACCCATTATTTGAACATGAAATATTCGCTCATTCGGAGTCCGAAGTTAGGAATGGGGGTTCCTGAAACGGGCAAGGTCAAATTTGGGGTACTTTTTAGCATCTCATGTGATTTCAGGGGTCAACGTGTTACGAGTTTCTTCGATTTGTGGGACTCCTTTCGAGCTGCAAGGGGAAGGGGGGCCGATGAGTTTCAGGTCATTCTGCATAGTAAGTATCAGTCAAGCGTTATTGTCTTGATCTTCTTATCCCATTGCACATACAACTCATGAGAATTTTTCTTGAAGCCTATGGCGCGGGAAGTACCCGCCTTCTCATCCGCGGTGGACAAAAAAATTAGCACGCTAGGTGGAACGAGCATTTTTTACTTGGGTGAACGGATGAAGTAAGTTGAAAATGAAAATTCTCGGAATTGCTTGTATCACTTACCAACTCCATTTGTTCGAATGACATCGGGCTTTGCGAGCGTAGCTTCCACATCACTAGATCTGCCGTCAAACTTGTTCGAGCTGTCTCGATCAAGAATACTTTTGGAAGGGCCCAAACTATCCACAAGATTTCGGTTGTAAGCAGTCAACTTTACGTCTTTCTGTGATTCGAGATCATAATCATCGGATACGGCGTACTTGGTCATTTTGTGTCTAGGACGAGGGGATTCTCGAGGGGGAGGAGGATTATCCTACCATTGGTGGGAGTCATCAAAAATTGGAACGACTAGAAGTTGTAGCTTAATCGTAATGAAAGAAAACGAAAACTCAACACTATCGAAAGTCTATTGATATATTAATTTCCTGTCAAGTCAAACGCTGTTATGAAAATCATGGAATAACATTGGCTTTTCGAAGCTAGAGTAGTATGACTTATTTTATGTGGATTCGTCTCCTTCTTGTTATATTTTTCTTGAAAAATGATAAACGTACTTTTCTCTTCGTCGAACCAGCTTTTAATCTGATGAAAGTGAGAAATAGGATCTACTACGACATTTGAAACAAAAAGTCAACTCATTTTTCGGAAGGACTCAGTGGGAAAGGAGAGAGTGAGGGCTAGAGGAGGCTGACTGAGAGGACAATGATTCTTGAGATGAAGTGATCGAGTTTCGGTCCGGAGGTCTTTTAGCTAGCTCCGTCATTTTCGAGTTTTTTCCTTCATCCAGTAGTGAGCGACGATCTCATGACTCTGTAACACGAAGAAAAGAATAGTTGTGATGCAATGCTTAATGGGCGAGGTTCGCCATCATTCTTGTGATTTATTAAATGATGAGGTTCTAGTATCAATCCTTTCGAGTGCCTTTACGATTAAACATTTTCAAGTTAAGTAGAATGTCAATTAAACGACAATAGGACTGCTATTCAGGATTAAGAATTTTTCGATCGAATGATTGAAATTTATCGGGTCGGCAACGACACCGTATATGGCTGCATTGGCCTAGGTCTCAAAAATCGGTGAGGTTGGTCCAAGGCATAATACATATATTATATATGGTGTTAGGAAAAAATCTGTAGATTCTTCCATTTTTCAGGTTATGCTAAAGGATATATCCCGGGACGAGGTTCATAAAGTTCTCGCAGTCGAGAATTGAAGCGATACGAAATCACATCAGCCGAGACCCGAGACGCGACGAGACGAGTTTGACGGTATGACGAGAGTCTCGCGAGACTTCCAAAAATGAATATTCTTCGAGGAATGATTTGATAATTTTCTAGGATTCATCATTGCATCTGTGCACTCATGTAAAATATGTAGCCACTCTTTGGTAGAAATGCCGTCACATGTTCACTAAAAATGAACCAAAAATCAGCCAATTTCTGGTCTGTGGCCATAAAATGGCCAAGAACTGATTCATTTTTCGGCAACATGTAACAGCATTTCTACTAGGGACTTTTGGAATATTTTTCATCTAATAGTAGGGAGATGATTAATAGTTGTGTGAGAACTAGATCTCATTCGGTTCAAAAGAATCAAACTCGACAAGATAATCTTACAAATCGATTCGCATAGTGCGAAAGTTCATAACATTACCATCGTCGTGCGTGTAATCATTGTTGTAAAACTGAGCCATACAGTTGGTCGACATTATCGTACTATTGCGATGACTCATAATCAAGTGTGCGAGTTCACAAACCGAACCATCCAACAAATTTTTGCAAAGTTTTATGTGACTGTAACACCTCGAATGCTATAAACGCCGAAAGAATTTCAAATCGATCAACTCGTGATCAATGGGTTATTTATCTTTCATCGGATAAGTAAGATGTATGGTCATTCGTTCTAAGAATGAAAAAATCACAACTACCACGGGCTATGTATAAATTACAGCATCAGGCGAGTCAGAAGATCTTATCTTTAGTCGACTGGGATGAAAGTATGTCCAGCACAATACGCTTTCGTGATGAGTAAGAATGAGGACTTCAAACTGATACTTGATTTTCAAGTATACAGACAGAGGTGTTGAAGGAATCAGAACAGATAACACAAACGTTTTTCTCGCCAAACGCTCAACACGATTTAAAACATGTCTCGTTGCAGTCATATTTTTTGAGCCAGTCTAGATCGTTACTTCCTTTCCTAGAATAATGATACGACGTCGAGGTCAGTTTATCTTTCAATATATAAAATGGGACTTTTTGCATCATTGTGTATCATAATTCTCGTTTTATATTGAGATTTATCAAAACTTAATGCTTACAACTCGACTCATTCATAGGGTAATGTAACAGTGGAAAAAAAACTATCAAAAGAAGTACAAATCAGCTGTGGAATGGATTGGTCGAAACAAGCAAATTTTATTGGTGACTTGGTGATTGATATTTCTCGATTCCAATCCAAGATCCCTACTTTGAGCTGCAATTTTAGAGATCTCGCCCGAGAAAATACACCTGCTCTTTGCTTGTATGGTTCTTTCGATTAATATGGAGATATTGGTTAATGGGTCACAGTAACTGAAACAGGTAGCCCCACGAAGTGATGCTGTACAATTATTTGTAATGAGGTGAGTGTGCCTAACTTTCTACATCATATCGAAGATTTAAAATTTGCGTGAACACCGTCGTCTTGCCACTTTTTTTTCATGTTGTTTATGTTTAATAATGAAAAGTGAAGTGATTGAGACCGATCCAGAATCATTTTTGCATTCGGGGGATTTAAGAATCGTTTTTTGCAATTTCTATTATAAATTTTTACAATATTTCACACTTGGTAAAAACTGCGCCAGAATGTTTGGCTCAACTGATTTCGTTGTACTTCAGCTCGTTTGGTCACCCACTTCAATATTTTCAAAATGCTCTTTGTTGAAAAATTCGCTTTTAGACGAATTATATGGGTAAATCACGAGTACTAGTCGAGCGACATGGGAGTGTACCTATATTTCGTAACCATTAGGGTATACTTATGTGAATCCCCGAAAATCACACGCTAAAATCGTTTCCGTAGAACAACAATAGTTTTGTTCTCAATGATCCAAATGGAACCTATCTGGGCCAGTTTGCAACTAGTTACGCAGTCTTGTAAGTGTGACAAAATCCGAAGACTAAAATTAGACTCGATAATGAGGAAATCCGGTCAGTCGCAGTATCACACAACGGTGTACACCCCCTCGCTGTCTCCCGAAAAGTCACCTATTTTTTTATTCCAAGTTACAAAGTCTCCGTTCATTAAAATTAGACGTATCATAATTCAATTCGTAGGGTGCAAGACAAGCTTTGAAACGAGCTATAAGTTGAGTGGGAAAATATCAAGGGAGATGAAAGTTATGGCAAAAGCCGTTTAGTTTCACAAAGTTGGATACATTCGCTTCATTTGCTATCGTGGTACAACAAAATATTCTGTCGTGGAACAAATTGATTTCAGCATAAGTTTGACGGGACTTCTTTCGAGTGTTTCGAGAGAACTTTGACACACGATAGGATGGCCCGAATTCGTGCGCACTCTGGTCAGTGCGGCTCTAAAATTCTGCCATCGCCAAAGTTGAAGACAAGATCAGAGGAGAAACGAGAAGAATGCATCTCGCACACGAGCCGAGCACGTAATAGTCGGCGAGGCGAACACAATGGCAATTTTTCCGGCAGTGGGTTTTTCATTCTCACAGCTCGTAACGCGCGGCTCGTGTATAGCGTGGACATTATCGCGAGCGCGCGCTCCGGCGCAATCGCGGAATCGGTGGAATTCTCGATTTCGTAATGGCTAATCGCGGCCCGCACGTACCATTAGATTTGCACGCGCAGGCGGCGGCGGCGTAGGTGCAGTTTGCGAGGCGCCGCCAAAGCACAGCCACAATAACGCAGAGTTCAATCGGGTCCAGTGTGTGCACCAGCGGCGCACGTGCAGAGGCCGCAGTGACAGCTGCAGCGGATCGCTTCCTCGTCACTTCCGCCGATTCAGCGCGAAAAGCGCGCTCGGCTCTCGCGGGCGGGTCACCGCGACTGCTGCACCCGCGAACTTTGCTCAGCCTCCTTCCGAATCTCGGCGGGTACGGGCCGCAGCGAGGATTTTGCAACGGGCCCGCGTCGCTTTGCGCGGCAGCGCGCCGGAGCTTTTTGCGATCGCTCGGGGCAAAAAGGCCGATCCGCTGCCGATCGGCGAGTACTATTATCCGATTGGACGGCCAGAAGTCGAGCGCGCTAGGACTACGGCTGGATGCGGTATACGTCACTGTAACAGGCTCGGCAAACTCAGCTCAAGCGCGATCGGCAACGAAATTACACGTAGCCCGACCGATTGGCGCCAAAGTCGAATATCGGCGCGCGGGCACGGTCCCGCGAGCTACACTGCCCCGGCGCGCGCGCGCTCGGCCCGTTTTATTGCGGGCCGCGGTCCACCGCCATCGGCCGCGTTCGAGCGCGCTTTGCACAGAGAAAACGAAGAGAGGGCCGTGCGGGGGGAAGGAGAAGAGTCCCCGAGGGCCCGGGCCCCCGGCCCGAACGCCCCCTCCGTGGCTGGGGCTCTCTCGGCAGAAAAGGCGTCTTTCTCTCTCGGCGATATTTTTATTTTTAACAGAAATGCGCTTCGAGGCTTCAGAGGTAAATATACGGGACAAACGATGCGGAGAAAGCTCCGCATGCTCGCGACGAGTTAGTCCTCGCGCCCTGCCCCGATGAGTCAGTTCGACGTTCGCTAATTGCCATCCGATCTCAGCGCTCGTGACCAGCCACACTCGTGATTTGCAGCGACTTGGCAGGATTTGATGTTTGATGATGCTCGCGGTAACAACTGATCGCCCGCCGCGATCCCGTACGATGTCTCTTCGGCGGCACACCTCAGAAATGGAGAAAGAATGAGAGGAGAACCCGGACTTGTAACGAGATGCAGGAATTCGCTAATAGTGCCGCTTTCCGCGCACCGTCCCGTTTCATGCGCCATCCCATCCGATGGCATCGAGCTCGTCTTCGACCAAGTACGTGACAGCCCGCTCTCCCACAGCTTGGGGGCTCACAGAGGCGCGACTCGTCTCGTACGTTACCCCTCCGTCGCTACGGTTCTTTGATTGTTCGTCGGTGCCCGTGCCCCCCGCGCTCCGGAATCCCATTTATTGCGGGGAGTCGCGCACCCCTCGCTCGCTCGGTCTCCGGCATTGTTACGGCGATCAGCTGTGTCGATCCCAAGTTCTTCGTTGTCTCCTTTGGGCCCTAACAACGCTGGCCCACAATTTTCTCATTCTCCGCGTACCATAATCGACGACGTCTCGGATCTTGTTCCTCTAAACTACAAATATCTTCGCATTCAGTGGATCGGTCGGGGAAGGCCAAATGAACCAAATGGTATACAAAAGGTGAAGGTAATAGGCGAACCCGTGAATGATTCATTCACGTGGGGGATGATTGAAGCATTCGTGCGTAGACTTGTGTGGATGTCCGCGTAGTAAGTGCGTAATAAAATCGAACATAACAGATACGCAGTGCTTTTCATTCAAGCATGGATAGAATGCTGCCCTCATTGTCGTAGTCTCCCTTTGTACTTCCTGACAGGAGTGAATAAATTCCAAACTCTACCTCTTCGTCGGTGCTACATAGCGGATGCATCTCGAAATGAAACCTGGTCGACCGAATCGGTCGATTCCTCCATGACGCAAGTGGCAAATGGATCTGAGTATCCATCAATCAGAACTACAAGCCAAATCCGAGATGACTCATGGCTATCAAATAGTTAACGAGATTGCTAGTCTCCATGCCTCAAAAAAACTCCCAAGATTTGGACGAATCAGTTTATGGAACGGGTTTATTTGGTTTTAGCTTCAATAAAGGGTAGTCCTTTGAACCCACTAGGGGCGGCTCGAGGGTCGGATCCAGAGACCGATTTAGGAGGGGGGGGGGGGGGCGCAACCGCAACCTATGCCCTCAATGGGCACAAGGACCTTACGTGATTACCAGAATCTCTTAGATTCTCATATGCGTCGTACGTACATCATCAAGATCATGGCTCGAATCAGATATAGAAAGATATATCAGATAAACAAGGTCAACGTCCATTTTTTCTAAATTCATTTTTTACAACAACCATGGAATTGTAAGTCGTTATCAAACAAGATATTTCAAAAGTAAGCTCACTTATCGTGACCAAACTCAGGTAATATGATGATCAATCTGGCGAGCAAGGTGTAACTATCGACGAGCTTAGAAATGTAGTTTTCCCAGGAACATTTTCCTGTATAGTAAGAGCCGATTCATTCCCCAAAGGATATTCTCTAACAAAAAAATTGAATGTATTCTACGAAGAATCGTAATCATGACATAGGCGTGATTTGCGATTCGGGCCATATGATTCACATTCCTGCATCTCCTGTCTCATCATTTTGAGTAACCGGAACGAGGCGATTGGCAGTTCTGCGTATACAAGCGCACGAACATTACATTCCGGTATTGTATAAGGTATATTTAAAGGTAATTACGCTCTGCATAGGAGTCAGTCACGAATGCCACTCGTTTGCTCCCGTGCCCATGCAGAGGTCCTCTTTCAAAATGTATTTTTTATGAGGAAGACACCAAGTATACGTCTATGCATAAATAATCGGGATCTGGAATGGATATTGAAATATTGATTCCACTGCTCTCTTTGTGACTCAATGCATGGATCTCAGTCAGGCTTGACTCTATCATGAATCGATGTTTCAAAGACGGACAACAATATCTTTCGGAGTCTTCGCTCATGTTCAAGCTACATGTAGCGTATCTCCCTGATCAAGTATGATGAAACTACATGAAAACAGTATCTACTCAAATTACTTCAAACCAGCATAAATTGTCAATCAGCGCTTTTCTATGATCAAGCTGGAATTTTGATTCCAATATCTAAGTAGTACTTTATAAACACGTTCTATTCTTCATCGACTGTGCGGGAAACAGCTGTTCCCGCAGTTTTTCGATTTCCTTTCCCTTACAGTCGATGGAAAAATAGTTTTCGGTACTCGGGTGGAATGATTCCTGCATCCTGATAATTCTAACCCTCGCCTTCGGCTCGAGACAGAAACTATCACTCGGGATGCGGAAATCAACTATCCCGCCATTGGACCGAAATCTACCATTCTTGGTCTAAAAAAATACTACCGAGTCACGAGCAACATCAAAACTAGTAGCTTGTTTTTTGGTTGAGAAGTGTAGAACATCAGTAAGTTTTCCGAAGTAGATTTAGTTCACTATATTTCGTCCGAGTACAACTCAACGATGAAAAGCAAGAAAATTAAAGCATCTCACTCGGGAGTGTCTGACTTGTGGATCACGAATTTGAATGAAGGTATATGAGTTGTCTGTCTTGAGTGATCTGAAAACAAAATCCACAACTGCACGTGAGTCCAAAACTCAAGCATTTTCCAAATTGCGAACAATATTTCTACATTATATAAGATTACATTCAAATTAATGACATGCACTGAGGATCCACCGCGTTTGCTCTATTATAAGTCATGCCTTATACATTTTTTTAATCCTTCGGGGAATGCATATTTCCAAGATATAGCTTATTTCCAAACTGGAACCTCACATTTTCCAGCCATATGAGGTCGAGGATGCCTAAAGTTGATATTTCGAGGGCAAATACCTGCATAGTTTCAGCCCCATCAGAAAAAATCGTATCAGGCTAAAAATTTTATTTACGTACATTTTCTCCATGCGGAAACAGTCGTTCAGTCTGTTTTTTGGAAAACAATCATTTTGAAACTTTTTTATTTTTTATTTCACGATCAAGTCATCACATCGCTGAATCGATACGCTCTGTTCAAAATTTATTAAAGCACTTCCAAAATTTTCAGATCGATATGTTCAATTCTTTCAAACTTGTTCCATTTTCTTGAGTCGAAATTCCTGATCGCCATCTGCAGTTTTTTTGTAGCTGGGAATATATCAATTAATTCAAAAAATATCATAAGTACTTTCTTGTTTAGTTCTGAAAGATCTACAAGAAAGATCTCATGAATTTTCTTCTTAAATCGCGTCTACTGTGAGTTATCGGTAGAAACAAGTTGACTCATGCGAAATTCTCTCGTAATTCGGAAAATATCTATCATTTCGAAAGTATCATCAGTATCAGTATCATCAGTGTAATAGCAAGATCTATAAAAAGAGGTCTGGTACATTTATCCGAAAAATGCCGTCTATTACGAGTTATCGTCCGAAACATTTATAAATATGCGTACTTTGAGACATGCCCGGATAAAATTCTGGATGTTGATTTCAGCACCGATATAACTCAAATTACGCCTATTTCAGAAGAAGTGAAAAAATCACGTGATTTGCTATCGGAATTGCCGACAATGGCGCTTGCAGCAAGAAATTGACCGAGCAACGCAAAAGTTGGGTGCAAGCAGCGGAGAGGAGGGGGGCACATCAGTGACTATATAGGTTGACAGAAGTCAATGAAGGTTTCGTGGGTCGCGAGACGAGGTGGCCGAGTGGTTAAGGCGTTGGACTGCTAATCCAATGTGCTCTGCACGCGTGGGTTCGAATCCCATCCTCGTCGATATTTTACGCTTTTTTTATCCAAGCCATGATAAAGCAATCTGAGCGTGATTCAGCTTCGAGTAGATATAGATAATACGCTGAAAATTAGTAGGCGGTGAAGAATCTTTCCTTTGCTCGGGATGAATTGTTGTTCCATCCATAATGATGCTTTCACGTTACTTTTTTTAGTGATTTATTCTATAATAGCCACATTTATGTGACATACTAATTACCAACCTGTAACAATACTTTCCATAATGGAGACCTAACACTAATACATCCCAGATCTAAAAATTTGTCAGAGTATTTTCAGTACGCAATACTTGATTTCCTTATGAGGGCACATATTGAAACCCAACGAGCGAAGTGATGGATAAAAATAATATCGGTGAGAATTCATTGGTAGAATTCATTGGTTTCTGCTGGTTATATTCATTTAATTTGTTTTCTGGCATTTGGTACAAAAGAGCCAGTAATAATCTGAATTGATCAAGTTTTCTTATTCTTCAATTTGAGAAGAGCCAGATCTACAAACATACATTTTTATTTGAGTCTTCAACTGAACTTTTCCTCCCTGGCGTATCTCCAAATAGGTAGTTTGACAACGAGTTCATAGTTTTTTATGGAATAATCCACGCGATATACTTGTAAAAGACTATTGTCAATCTTCTTGGAATACGGAATACCTATTTAGGGTCAGTCATATTATTGTCAAGCTCCGTATTCATATTTCTGACGTAACACGATAATAATTTTCGAAAAATGTTTAATTTCGGGAAATCCGCAATTAAGATTTTTAGATTCAAAGGTCTCTGTTTTATCATTAGCAGGAGTGAATTATGCGGACACGAACTTTTTCGTCTCTTAGTTCACCAAATTCTTGCCACTGCCTAGAGGTCGCTTGAGGAGTGAAACAGCTGCTCAGTATGTATAGATATATAGCTGGGTCAGTGCATTCGCTACTTTATACAGGTGCTCTCGATAATATACGGGGCCTTTTAGGAGTTTTAACTATCGTATTCTCTGTCTCAATTTATTTACGATGTCGCCGAAAAAAGTATGCCATTATGCCTTCTAGTAATGGAATTTCTCCTCTAATCTCCATGTACAAATCGACTATATTCTTCCTAAAGGTATTACAGCTATTTTATTTGGCCTGAATGCTGCGACATGTCAACCGAGGAAACCCCTCTGTTGGGTGAGTATTGTAAGACGGTTCTCCATACATGATAATACCGTCATATATATCGATACTATATTGGAAAATACACGAAGCGATGGTTCGCGCAATTGTTCGAAAAGCTCCCTCAACACGACAATTGTGATCTTTTTATTCAACATTTTCCCGATGCTTTGAGGATCTAAATGCATCGATGTTTTCTATGTGTCCAATGACTAGCTTCCAGAAAGTACTCGGAATTTTTAGTAACTGGTAGTCAGTAGGTAAAGAATCATTCAAGCTTGCTATCAAATTAAAAGTGAATCTTTCAGAGAAACAAAAGCAAATTTAGTTTGTGCACAGGCTCGAAAGAAATTCTGAAAGAATGTTATCCATAAATTTATGCCTATCAATCAAATACAAAGCCTGGTTCCCCAAGCTTCTTTCCAAATCTGTCTGAATGAAATAAGCACTGAATCATATATCATTTACGATCTTGGGTGGTGAAAGTAAGCATTCGTTTTCCTAGATTTATGTGAATCCGAGTGTGAATCACAATATGGTATTGAATATGGAATATAATTAATACGATCAATTACAAGTTACTTCGGATGTTTCTATAATAATACTATTTATTTACTTACATTATCGAATGATAACCTTTTACAATCATGGGAACCACGTTTCTAACTTTGTGTAATGCTATTTCTCACCTTCGAGCATCAGCAGTCGTGGCCGAGTGGTTAAGGCGTCTGACTAGAAATCAGATTCCCTCTGGGAGCGTAGGTTCGAGTCCTACCGACTGCGACATTTTTTTTATTTCCTACGACACTCAATCATAGAAGTTGAAAACATCTTCAAACATCTTAGAAAAGAGAGTCTAAAGATCATTCAAATACTACCTTGATGGTCTTCAATGGTGTGTAACTTTTAAGAACAAAATGTTATCTTGCGGTGATCTCATAAATCTTCCAAAGATCGTACTCTGTCCATCTCTCGTTAGAAATCCATGGCAGTATTTTTGCAAGAGATAGCAGACTTTTTTACAAGAAAAGAACTCATGAGATGCTCGACCAAGATGTCTTCGGGGCATTGATGAACTCTTATCTCTGACCGTCTCTAAGGTGTGATGGGAGGTCTGAAGTTGGATAAAAAAGAGAATGCTCTCTAAGAATTTTCAGACTTGTGCTCATAATAATTATGTTTACAATTCCATAGGACTATTTATCAAGTGCTGGTCACTTGTTTTGATCAATGACGTCCAAAAGAAGGCGACCACACTCGAAAAGTGACAAACTTCCCATCCTCGGTTTATTCTACCCTGGTGATCGGTGTTGGCAAAATTCCTTGAAGAGCTTTGATTATTCCTGAATCCTTAAACGGGAGTATTGACGCATCCAAAATATGAACAATACCCTTGAATTTAGTATTGTTTAAATTCAAAATCTTGAAAATCTTGCCGAATGTACTCGACCGGTATTGCCCACTAAAATACGCTACTAAGATAGAAAAAGCGATTGCAAGTAGCAGATTAACGGGAACTCCGTGCTGAAAAGAATTTCTTGACATCTATGGATTCATGTGAAACCATATGGTAAGCCTTGAGCATCTATTCTCTTGTGAACCCATATAACTCCATGGAGGCGCATAGAGTCCCACAGGATCGCACAAAATGCCAAAATTGTATTCCCAAGGATCCCATGGAATCCGATGGGTGAGATTCCACGAAGTTTTAAAAATTCTCTCTCAGCTGGCCTCTTTGGATAAGAAATAGAAGAAATCGGCAAAAAATTTCCGAAGAGGGGTTTTTCCTCTAATGAAGATTTCATTCATTTTATATGTCTAAATAGTCTTGAGAAATGCCTTGATGAAATAGTCTTGATAAAACTTTGAATAAAAAAAAGTCATTTTAAACAGACATTTTTTTTAAATGTTGAGAAAGCACATGTTTCCATAAGCCTCTATGGGGTCCCACAGGATTGCACAAGCTGCCAGGGAATATCATGAGGTACTCTTAAGATAAGATGTGATAACATAAGAAGCAAAAAAAGCAATGAAAAGATGGAACCTATGGGGTTTTTTAAAATCCCACGAAACGCCATCAGATATCAAACGATAAGATTGGCACACGTCCCGATAAAATTGTGTAATCCTGAAAATTTTCTTGTAAAGAATGTCATGAAACGGGCCATGAGGGTGAAAGGGCAGAAAAAGGCAAAAAGGGGGCTTCCATTGGGTAAGATGAAAATTTTGTATCAACCAATCGATAGAGCGTGAGAAAAGAGATTTAAAATATATAAAGGTTGAAAATAAGAGTATTAAAAAATTTGTAGGTAAATTACAGTTCAAAATCAAGATGCCAGAATCTAACCAACTCATTACTTGAAACTGCTTTTAAAGTGAAGGTGTTACTGTGTGGTTTAGACGAGCAATTGATGCTACATCAAATTAAATCTGATGTTTAATACATCTGAATCCCGTCAAATATACACAGGATTTCGCAAAGCATTTTTTGGAAAGAGAATCACAGATGAAAAAGTTCTCCCTTGGGCGAGGATCTTCACTTAAAAACCAAATCTCCTCGTCGAATCACGGTCCTGAAGAAGTGTGCGAAATTCTTGGCAAAATTTCAATCGAATAGGTGAAAATGTGTTTGAGTAATCGCGGGCCATCCGAAAGGCAGAGAATTGGACGTGAGAACGTTGCAGATAAGTGTTTTTCGTGACGTTCAATAATTTATGGGGACTTGATGGAAACTCTTGGAGAAAAATAAAGATTACCAATCAAAAGATCTCGCCAAGTCAAACAAGGTTAGGTTGACAAAATGTAAATTGGGATAATTGGCGAGGAGGAAATCAAAAGAAAAGAAAAGTAAGATTCTAATTAGTTGATAAAAAGGTGGTCGATTTGGGGTATACTGAAAAATTCGCAGAATTGATGCAGTTGAAAGTTAAGAAGCAAAAACTAATCGATATATTAAGATTCATAGAATGAAAAAGTGTGTATGCCAAGTTTGAAGTGAACACATGAGAATCTGTAGACTTGACGGATAAATGAAGAAGAATGAACAATTCACGAACAAAAAATGTGCCCAGACACGGAGAAACTGTTAGATAAAATAATTCGTAGGAATATTAGAGTAGGTCTGGAATAAAAAAAATACGGTACCAATGAAAAAGTTTTGTCGAGTAGAGTAAGAAAATTTATTGTACATTTTGATTTGTATAATTCTTAGAGAAGAAAACAAGGAAGAAGGGTTGAAAAAGCTAAATTTAATCCAAACCGATCTGTAAGCTTCTTTCGGCTTTTTCTTTGAGACAGAAAAAATTTGTCGAGTGCCAGTTATGCACATTGAGCTATCGCAAGTGAACTCCCATCGGCGAAGAGAACGAATGTGATGCCAAGAGTTTATTCACGAATATGTATGATCTCGGAGGACTCATTATGCTCAAGATAATTCTAGAAATTTGATATGATTTTTAGATGAGAGCCAGTTTAGATGAGGCCGAATTATTTTGAGAGATTGCCCGTGAAAGTTTTATTCTTTTTTCATTCTATGCATCTGAAAGAGCCGCCGTATCAAATGAAGTTTCGCCATCATCATCAATTAATTTGCAGTCGATTTTGGGTTTTATTTCTCAAAGTAGAAAGCTTAGTTTTGAGCCTATCAAAGATGTCATCGCATCTATCTTTCTCATTCTTTTCTTCATCGAAATTTTCGCAATTAGCTAGTTAGTTGACTAACATGAATATTTGACAAGATCTTTCCATCAGTCACGTGATATCTTTCTCCGGAACTCGCTCATAGCATACATTATTTTATAATTGTGAAAATCGGCGTTTGTGTATGTTTGTGTATGCAGGAGTGTTTTCAGCGAATTCTTTCTCGCTCTATAGCCCTCCCACTCTTCGTATTTTTCTTTACAAATTGTGTACTTTACCTTGTAACGATCATGCTGTGACCACGTTTGTTATTTCCACCTTTCGATTTCCATTTCGCTCCAAGCTATACCATTTTTAGAGTAGCGCCGCTTCAGATTCTTCATCAAGATATCATAATATTCAATTCAACTGATTCAACAACAGTTCAGAACAGTAGTTGTTTTAAAAAATCTGCTGAAAAATAATAGAATTTAATGTGCGCACGACTGAAGAATATTCAGTGAATGTATACAACAGTTAAAATAAATTAATAATATAACTAGAACTAAGACCTTGGAGCAAGAGGGGGGAAAAATAAGAAGAATAAAATGAAACAATACATGGAAATATTTTCAAAAAGAACAGGTATCTCGCTGGGTTGATAATATCGCGCAGAGGTAAAAATAGGTAATCAGGCGGATATTTCCCTTCACATTTCTCCAACTTTTCATCATTCTCTGAACATCTGAAAAAAAACCTCTAGACCAGGTATCACACGTTTAATCGATTCCGCCTTTGAGAATTTCTGCTCGGTCCTCAATAAGGTCCCATAAAGTAGCACCCTTTTGAAAACGCCTCATGTAGAAAATGAGTTGAAATTGAACGAGACAAGGTCAGCAAGAGATGCTTTGGAATTTGGCACAAATGATAACTGTGCCAAACTCCAAAGCTTGATCGAGCTCATATTTAATTTTAACATCTCTCTGCACGGTAAATCGCTCATAAAATTCAGAATATTACATTTTTTCAATGTGCAAGAACCAAATCGATCGATAAGTTTCACCATGATCATGAATTGGCGGGATTCGAGGATTTCTTGGATCTAATTGCCAGCCAAAGTACCAAGTTTTCATTATTTGATCGTGTGATCGCGGACCGCTAACCATGAATACTGAAAAACAAGTACCCGCGAATGAAAAAACAGCTATACAATCCATCAACCGCGAATAAGCAAAGTTCGCAATTACCACATCCACGAATGAGAAGGTTATATATTATAATATTAATATAATATTGTCCAGTCGGATAACGTATATAAATAATTTTCCGAATGAAGTGAATGCCAGCATTGTGAAAGATCCACACAATGCCCATAAAATATGCCTTGTTGAGAATGGGGAAATTCGGGTCCTCGGCTCGAGCCTGTGCCACAGCGCAAAACCAGGTGTCACGCCGCGTGAAGTGGTTCCGCTCCGAAAGAGATTGTCCGAGTAATATTATAATTGTGTTTACGTTGCTGGTGAATGAGCGAGCGAGATTGTACGCGCATGTGTACGAGGTGCAGGCAGACATTTGGGACGTGGTCAATTATCGTATCGGGAGATCCGCGCAGTCCCGAGCGCGGCTCGCGTATAGCCCGGCCTCACACGTAATCACGGCTTGACGAGCGCATCCGTAAAAAAAAATCAAAGCACGTGACGGCTAAGCAAGCGCGACTTGTGCACACGTCCAATAAAGCATAATCCGACGCTTTTTCAATGGGGATTGCGATAAGAGGGGAGGGGGCCGGGAGGGGCAGCGACAACGAGTATTTTGTCGCTCGTAAGCCGCGCGTCCTGAAGCAGTCGTGTTCGCGCCGCGCGAGCCATATCACGAGCGCCGTCGCCGCGCGTCACAAATCAAATCGGCGCGAGACGCGAAGCTGGACGTGTATTATTTTCTCATTCGCGCTCGAGCGCCAAAGTGTTCGGTACAATATGGGCGATTGACGCGCAGCGATTTCTTCGGGATTCCTTTTCCGCGCGACTGCATCGATCGATCGCGTTCCGGTGCGCTGGTGCGCGAAACTCTCACGACCGCTGAGAGCAGAGCTTGCGCGTGCCAATCTCCTCCGTGACGATGATCGACTCGAGCACATCGATATGCCGCTCAACAGGTATAGCCCCACTTCGATCGAGTACTATCCGTCGGACTGAGAAAATGCAATGCGATCTCTATTTGCCACGTTTTTACCTCAAAGGCAATGAAAAAAAAGCGCGTTATTCGTCCACAAATAGATATTTTATTTGAGATAATCCATCACGAGACGTCAATATTAGCCTTTCAAAATGTATCATGAACTCGCGCTTGGGTACAAGTTTTGTCTGCAATTCTCAACACCCTGGATATCGCGTGCAATCGTAGTTGATCGCAAATGTATGGCAACGCAAAGCTGCTTCATGAAAACATTTTTCTATAGTGGTTTAATTCTCTGGAACTCCTCACCCCCGACCTATTCACGTTATAAAAAGATTCGAGAATCAAAACATTGCACACCGATTAAATTTTGTTCACATATATTAATATGGGGTGTGAGGATGCAAATCCACATCGATGACCCATACATTGATGATCGCGTCGCTAATGTCACGTTCTAAAGACTCAAGCATTTTTCCGTTTGACATTGATTTTTGGGAAACTCTCAAACATCTATTGGGCAGGCTAAGCCATCCTGATGCATGTCTTGCACTTTTCGCTGCCTCAATAGATAATTGCATTCGACCACAACTGGATTTTTTTTATGTAGGACTCGATCTAGCCATGTGGTATGGGAAAAATGAAATTTTTCTCATCAATCACGCCCCTATAACTTTACTCTAAACGTCCACATATTGAATAGAAAAGTTGCACAGTAACGCAACATATCTGAAAACTTTCGCAATCATTTTTGCTTTGTGTCAAAATAATAAAAACTGCAATCCGTGTCGCGGCGTAAGCTTGGCGGAGTCATATTTGAGGTAAAGGCGATTTGATGATTTTCTTACTCCCGATTTTCAATGTTGTATAGCTTTGGCTGAGAACACAGCACACTGAAACGTTTTTGACCCACCTTACCTTAGCGCAAAATCTACTTAAGGTCATGTAAAAGCTCTAGCTTACCGACATTCATTATGAATTGATTTAAATTGAAATAAACGATATTTCGGAAAAGTTAATTCAAGCTGCCCTGCGTATCGGTAGAACGAACTACTGTGCAAAGTTTTGAAGCCATCCGTCAAAAGCTCTTGGAGTAATTTCAACTGTAATGTATTTACAATATATTTGCACTATAATTCAAATTACTCCAAGAGCTTTTGACGGATCGCTTATATATTTGCACTATAATTCAAATTACTCCAAGAGCTTTTGACGGATCGCTTCAAAATTTTACACAGTGGTTCGTTCTACCGATACGCAGGGCAGCTTGGAGTTACTGTTTCGAAATATTGTTTTGTTTCATTCTGAATCAATTTATGATGAATGTTGATAAAGTAGAGCTTCTTCTTCCCCTTAATACAGCAAGGAATGAAGCAAAAAGTTGCCCGGCGCCTTCTCTACATTGATTTGAATCTTATTTTTCACAATGGATAAAAGTAGACCCGCTTTACGGTACCACCCACTCAGCTGCACCCAACAAGATCCATATAGCTTCATGGACTAGCTTCGGACTTATTGCAGATTCACGAATTCTAAACCGTCAATTCTCCATTGTTTGGTTGTTTCGATCTCTGGCGAGAATTTGATATAGCTCTGAAAAGCAGAGTGAATCTAGTCGAAACGAAAAAAGCACTTTTCCTCTGAATGAGTTTGCAGAATCATATATTTTACGATGAGAGCAATCCGTGAACCTAAAAAATTTCTATTGTCGAATAATCCGCCTCCTTGTTTCAATATTTTTTTTTCATGCTAGTATCGTTCGTCGTTTTGGATAAGAGTTAAGATAACACAGTCTATTTACAACCGTCTAGATCTTGACTAATATGAAGTGGTTAAGTTCTTTATACGCCACTCCATTTTGCATTAGACGCTCTGAGAAGATCTACCGTCGGTCTTTACCATAGTTTACAGAGCAAATAAATTCAGAGAAATCTACGATAATGCGTAATCAAAACATCTTGCGGTACATTCCGCGGATTATAAGTCTATAACTACACCATGCTATGACGACTGCGAAAAATTACACGACAATGCAAGTGGTTGATCATATTTCTTCAGAATATGCCTTTCAGAAATCGTTCATAGATTTCAGAGGGTTGAATATACCTCAAAGCCCGAGACCGAGGAAAGTTTTCATCATGCCTTCAGGACGCTCATCAATTTTCTCAAGAACAGTTTCCGCAGAGCCTCATCCCGCTAATAAGCAAAACTCGATAGAATCAACTAAATGTTGGTGCAGTCGAATGAATTGTACAACATTTCAGGACGTGGATTTTTCTTTCAAAATTTTCGTAGGTCCCGATTTCGCGTGACTATCATCAAATTTCTCAAGAATTGAACGATTAAGATCTCTCTAAATTTCTCCAAGTGAATTTCTCATTCGAAGCCAAAGTGAAGGGGCATATCAGTCGATTTGAAGTGATTTGTCACTCGAATGAAATGAAGAATTGAATCAAAACGGAGTGACTTGGCGAAAGAGTAAATAGTGATTCACTGATTGAGTGATTAGCATCTCTCAATTTTCCGAGTAAATATGAAAAGTTATGAATTGCCTTTGAAACATCAAGAGGAATGGATATTCATGAATATCTTAGAATTGTAGTCTTGAGTTGTTTTTCAAAATTTTTATAAGCTCTAAGATACTGCAAACAGAAAAGTGATAGCTATATAGATGGTATGAAATGCTTATCACGAGCTTTTTTGGTTCACATGGTGAAGTTCTTTAGAATTGAGGAGACTATGCACATTTTGTGTCATATTTTCTTTGGAAAAGGATTAATTTCCTCAAATTTCAATAATATGACAAAACTGGAGTGAATACGACATACACTTTAGATAGAAGTTTTAAGACCATCTAAGTATCAGGTGCAGTGGTCTCTTAAATTAGGATGCAGGCTTATAATCAAAGGTCCTCTAATTCAAGTTCCAGTAGAGAATATTCCGTAAGAGTAGAAACTTACCGAGTCTATAGGTGATACCCTTTGTGGTACCCTTCTGTTCTTTTTTTTCGTAACCGGATAATCAGTACTCAAGCTTTTTTGCAGCTCACGATTTGTTCGAGGACTGGAGATTATTTATTCAAGTCTCAAAATTATTGGAAAATATGATTTCAATGGTCACCCAATTTTTGATTGAAATTTCACTCTTCCTGAGAATGACAAAGTCATTCAATTCTGAGTTGCCACGAATTCACTCGGAGTCCCGAATGAAAAGTCACTTGATTTGAATGAAATTTCAGTCGAAAAAATTTTAAGAGAAAGGAACTTGATATCTCTCAGATATCAAAGGATAGTATAATTTGGATGAATGCACACTCATGCAATTCGAGAGAACGAAAGTTTTCTACAAAATTCCATAAAAATTGCCTATTTAGTTTTAAGGATTTGCGATCGATTTATTCAATGAATCATCAAATCCATCCATCAAGAGACATTCTTGATTACATTTTAAGCAAATCTCCGTTCTCACTTCTCCTGAATTACGGCAATTTGTCTGATCCTGGAGATATTCTATGGAAGCAACCCAGAGGAAAGCCAAGTTTCGAACTCAATTGAATTTAGTTCTTAAGAAAAGATCACTAATTTTCTAGAGTAAATGACATTGTTATCCTTCTCTGATTGCAGAATATCTCTCGAGATACCGATTCTTGAAGCTAGTGTAATCGCAAGTCTGTGAAAAATTACTGTTTGATTTCTATGTTGGAATTCTGAAAAAATGTTGCCATCGATTTCTACTATCTGATTCTTCATGTTGCCTTCACTCTCAATCATTTTCTCGAAACGTCATCCATAATCGCGATAAAAGACTCTTTCTTCGCTAGTTATGAATATTGAGATACCCATCCGTGAGGAGTTCAATCGACTCCTCGTAATTCAGGATTGATTCAAATGAAGGTGGTTAAGGGGGAGAAGAAGCTCAACTTTATGGACATTCATCATAAATTGATTCAAATGAAACAAAACAATATTACGAAAGAGTGAATTCAAGCTGCCCTGCGTATCGGCAGAACGAACCACTGTGTAAAATTTTGAAGCGATCCGTCAAAAGCTTTTGGAATAATTTGAATTATAGTGCAAATATATTGTAATTACACTACAGTTCAAATTACTCCAAGCGCTTTGAACGGATCGCCTCAAAATTTTACATAGTGACTCATTTCACCGATACGCAGGGCAGCTTAAATTTACTTTTTCGGAATATTGTTTTGTTTCATTTCAAATCAATTTATAATGAACGTCGGTAAGGTAGAGCTTTTACATGACCTTAACGAGCCTCCTGTAATAACTTGGATAGTATACATCAGTTTCGGCGGAAAGTATTTAAATATTCCTGAATCAAAAGATCCACTTGCGCGCGAGGAAAAAAATATATGGACAGTTTTCAGATAACTTCGGAATTTCGTGACCTCGTCTGGTGAAGCTCTGTATACAGGCCATACAATCTATGAAAAAAATGTTCAACCGAGTCATTTTCGATGTAATCCTTGGCATTCATTCAAATGCGATGGGTATATTTCTGATTGTGGGTCTACCCGAGAAGACATTCTTCAAATACAGGTCACATGTCAAATTCATGTGACGACAAACACTATGGACTCGTGTCATTTTTATTTCGCTGACAATTTTTCGGGATGATCTCTGATCTCAAAAAAACTGGTTGCACGTGGGGGCTTGCAGAAAATTTCATTAAAATTGACTTTTTTCAAGTTTTCAAAAAAAAACTTGGGATGTCTGTGTGCTGAAATAGAAATCAAACGATCAAGTGTCCTCACAAGGACCTGGCGGTTTCCTCGCATTTCGACTTGTAATTCATCGCACAGACACCGCAAGTTAATTCAAAGGATTTCAACAAAGTCAGCCTCGGTCTTACTTTCAGCAAATTTTTACCCGAAACCCTACTGGGTTATAAATGTTTTTCTTTTTGTACCAATGCTTTTGACATCAGAGAACAACTCGAAGAGCTGAGCAAAATACAGGATGACACAGGTCTGCCATTCTGTGTGACACGTACCTCGCATTTGCCTTGTATATCTCACTGACAAGTTTCCGGAATTATATTGGATCCCAAAAACATCGCGACCCTCTGTCTTACTGCAAAACATCTGAAATACTGTCTATAATAGATCTCTCCATCGCCATATTGACGTATTGACGTAGTATCTTTTATAATATTCCCACTGTCAACCTCTTTATGTTATTACAAAATTTTTTCTGAGAACTCAACACCATGAGCCGCCAACGGACAACACGTTTAGTCCTGTGTAATCATTGATAGAACATGCTGGTGTTATCGCAAATTGTAACAAATTCTCGTTCAGTCTTGGTAAGCTTCGTAACGACTGCTTGACGAGGGTGGTTTAGGCGACATTTTTCCTAACAATAGAAATCGCTGAAATTTTGTAAACTGGAAGATTTTGTGAGTTTGAAGAACATATCAAAATTTCAAGAGGATCGTCAACCTAGATTCCGAGATATTAACCCTCCAAGCTTTGACGATTTGTACGGGAGTGATAGGGGTTTCAGTATTCGCCCTAAGTATCACAAAAACAGAACAATTGTTCTGTTAATAGAAAAATCTGAAAAAATTCGTACTGATAGCTTATTACGAGAGGAGAATCTCTGTGAAACTGTGTGAAGATCGTCAACCTGGTTTTAGAGATTTCTCATTTGACAATAATTATATCAATAAATAAACGGAGCAAAAATTCGAAAGATGAATCATTCCTCAAGTTTATAGCGTTTAGAGTATTCATGTCAAGTTTCATCAAGATTGGTGGTTTCATTCAAGAGATATTCCAAATCTAAAATACTTTTTGGCGTCTGTCTCTCTTACGTTCAGCGATCTGCCTCTCTCTTACTGCGTGAACCACCCTCAAAAATATCAGTTGCATCTAAAAGAGCGTCGAAAGTTCCATCAAAATTGACTTGATTCTTTTTTTTAAACAAGTGAGGTAACAACATTTCGAAGTTAGTCAGAGTTAACCCTGTATAAATTTTCTGCACGTTCTCATCGTAGCATTTTTTGCTCATTTATCGTGCAAAGGATACATTTTGATGAAGTATTTTGTTTTTTCATGTGCCAGAGAATAGTTACCCTCTGAAATTTGTATAAAATAGATTTCTGAGGAGTCGTAATCGCCTTTTGTAAACCTTTTAGGTGACGCTCTCTCAACTATGACAACTGTATATCTGAACACAGAGAGTGTTCAAAAAATGTTTGGGAATTGTCCAAAGTTGTACATAATTCTCATGATTCAAGATAATGAATTTCGCGTCAGTTCTACGATTTTGTATGCGTGAACATATTCATGTAGATGACTGTATATCTCCGGATCATATATCTAACAACTCAGTTTTACTGTAGCATCTATGTTTATGGATTATCATCGATATTTAAGGCCATGTCGTAGCCATGCTACATCCAAAAAGTCGTTTCTAGGTTTATTTGATATATTTTCGATTTTGATCAAAATTCGTATTGACGGATTCTTGCAACTGCCTAGCTTGATTTTGTCAATTCTTTATTTGATTCAAGTTGACATTGTATTCGAGAAATTTTGGTATAACTTGAATGCTTGATCACACGGGTTGAGTAGCATATCTATAGTACTCGTTTTCAAGTTTTTCTCATTTGTCCATTCTCCGCGTGTTAAGAATCGTGAATACTTCAAGATGACTTTGACTCGTTCTTTGACTGAGTAGTCTAGAATCAGCGACAATGAGTATCACTATGACATTGTAAAGAATGTAGTGAATGGTTGTTTGATTCTTGTTTTCACAAGGAAGTACCGATTAATTGGATCGTTTCAGAACAGTGTGAATCCCCTCTTGAAAAAACGTGAAAATCTGGTGTATTCGCCAAGCAATAAGAACTATCCTTGCTTTGATTCATTGTGTGAAGTTCACGGCTATTAGTGACCTTTTTTTATTGAGACTATTCACGGAAATTGTTTCAAAAGATATCATTAATTGAGCAGAGTAAAATTGAGAAATTCTCGAAAAAATATGAGACCACTCTGTCCTGAGGAGCCCAAGCATTCGAGGATGGATATTAAATTGTAACTACTGTGGATTTGATATGAGCTCCTATCCTGCTCTACGAAATGGCAGTGTTTGATCGTTATTACATCCTTTCGAAAATCAGCGATAAATGTTTGACTAAAATTGAATTGCATTGAGATTCAATCTCTGAATATTTTTCAAAAATTATTTCAAGGAGTATTTCTTTAAGGAATTATACTTCGGGATGAGCAAGTATTCGAGGAAAATGGGGATCGTTATGAGATACTACCCCTCCTCACACCTCGCATGCTGTAATCATCTACTACAAGAGTGAGAGATTAATTCATTCATGATATAGAGAAGTCATGTGAAATATAATGCAAGAAGGATATTTTCGTATTGATTTGATCAGACGAGGACGCCACTTGTCAATTACTGGCGGCATTTACAACAGATTTCAACGTTTACTTTCGATTGAATAATCAGCCATGTGGGCGAATCCCGGTATGGTGGTCACACCGCTTAATAAATTGTGTCAACTATTCTCCGATGATGATGCAGTTTTTTGTAGCGAGAGTCTCAGAAATTTTCAAGTAAGAGGTATAATAATTTTTACTAGTCAATTGATTCTATTGGTTTTTCCTGCCAAGTGAGGGATTGAAACTGACCCGAACTTCTATGCCTCACAATGCAAGGAACGACAATGTTGAATTGCCCGATTTCTGCACGTAACATATTGGAGGATCGACAAAAGTCTCAGCCCCTTGAATTATCCAAAGAGGATATAGAAGAAAATATAAGAAAAAGATGCTAGTGAATGGAATAGAGAAAGATATTTATACTGTTTCGCCCCGATCCCTCCGCTGTGCTCGTCAGTATGACGGCGGAGAGATCTGTCATAGACAGCTATAGGAAGGATGATACATTGAAAATGCTTGTTAAATTGGGAAAGATGATAAACCCTTTCATGGTCACGAAGAACCGTGAGCCATCTGGGTGTGGAGATCCGAAACAGATATTTATGAAAGGCGGTTAGTGAGACTCTAAGAGCTCAAATAAAAGGCATTTCAAGGATCCAATGCCGAAGTAAGTGAATTCAAATGACTCGATTGCAGGATACTTTTGCAGGAAAGACCAACAGAATCAATTCACTGAGAAATTTGCAAAAGTATCCTGCAATCGAGTCATTTGAATTCAGGTATAATAATTGACTGAGCATTTTGAACCTAATCTCAAACAATCTCTTTATTATATTTTAAATGATCAGGGATCCGCAAAAGAGGATTAGGGGTCGTACATACCTTTGTCTAGATTGAGCTTCAAATGGATGAATTTCGATGCATTCGGATATTTCCAAGGTCTCTCTAGCGACAACGCGGAAAATTATATATAAATTAACGAGCCTGTTTGAACAACACGTGATGATTTATGTGTCGGACTCAAGGGAAAACAATTTTATCCCTCGCATATAATCTCTGATCGCATGAATATTGTCACATGAATATTGTCAATAGTTTTCGAGCTCAATTCTGAACATGGCTCCATCACAAATTTCGGTGAGAGAGCGTCCCAGCATCATTTTTCTCTCATTTGAATCTCTATCAAAAGATCGAAATCAGCTTTACATAATTCTGTGCCTTAATCAACGACCCCGCCTTAACACCATGTATCGACGACGTGGTTTTTTTTCTTCACCGAAGACGAGACAGATGAGGATCTCGTCTCTTCTCAACAAATAATCTAATGCTTGACGAGGATGATAGGAGGAAGTATTTCATGAAACCATTCATGTGGAATCATTTTATGAAGCTGACAAGCGAATCATCAAAATTATTATTGGTGGCAAATTAGTAGGAGTATCACAATTGATGAACTTCATTAGAGGATAATTTCATACTGCTAATTTTTACAAACGCTTATTACAATGATATTCAGCAATTTTCAGTCATTGGAAAAATCACTGGTGATTTCTCAGAAAAAGTTTAAAAATGGTAAAAAATCATCGAATGATTCGACTACTTGCTATCCCATAAATCGCACGTGTAAATATTCAAGGCGATAGCTTAGCCAATGTTAAACTCGTATCGAGGAATTCTTATACAAGGGAGCTCTTTATTTATGTAATATTATCGGTAAAAGCAAGCTAACTCAGAATTCCGAGTCAGTAGTTCAAGCGACGGTCTAAGTGACTCATCGAGCAGACATTGGTGGTGCTTGAAAATGATTTCTGTAGCCTCTCGTTTCGTAAATTATTGTGATTTTACTATAGTGAGAATGAATTATTATGGTTGAAGTTGCTAATGTTCAAATACGCGTGCTTGAATGTATTTGCAAATCCATGCGGTTTTCTCTGTTTCTTACATAAAGTAACGGTACAATTCTGCAGCGTAATCTAATTCTCTCATACCAATCTAACGAGAATGCTCCACAGTATTTTCATGCACTGCACATTGAGCAGGTTGACTCTTATCCGCTCTGTTCTTGCACACTTTGCAGAGAGTATTTGACATGCACGATAAAATCCGTTACAATTTTTTCATGCGCTCAAGAGAATATCAAGCCCTTATTATTTGAATAATTTTTATTCGTAGATTGATCTTTCCTATTTTTTCTGCGATGTTTCATCACAGCTTTTGATTCATCTTTCGAGTCACGTGATCTTTACTCGTTTACAAAGTCAAAAGCGAGAGCCATCAAGATGACCAAATATATGACCATCAGAGCAACGGAGAAACATCTCGGCCAAGGTTAGTGCGCAAATCTTCGTAACTAGAAAACAGAGCCCTTATATTGTAATGATCCTTCACGATTTTTCCTTGACATTTGAGTAATTCCGCCGAAAGTGAATATTGTCTGTGTGCGAGGCCCGCGCTAGCCTCCGCGACTTTCAATCATCGCGGTAACCATTTTCCAGAGTGTATTCCATTGGTATGTAACTTTGTGATATGTTTATGGGCGTTTGGGAGCGAGTCTGATATTTATATTATATAATTAAGGGTCGAAAAACTTCATTGAAAATTGCTTATACGGGTGACAGTCTGGGGGAAAAAGTTCATCTGACCTAAAACCTGTGGATTTGGTCATCCTTCAACATCTTTTAATAAATTTTGCTTGTAAAACTTCGACAGAAAAGTTACATGAGTCTTGAGGAGATATAGAGGTAGTTTTGAACGGAAGACAACGGCTATTTACGGGGGAGGGAAGGTGTCAGAGGTAAGCCAAGATTGACCCGCGTAGTTTACGCACGTCTTCTTATAAAAGCGCAAATGAGCGATTTGCGCTCTGGCCATTGACTTTCATTTGTCCACAGAAAATCACAAAATACCCATCTTTCGATACTCAAACGTGATAGTTATTATGAGAAAGCGTTCCCGCTTTCTCGTAATAATTCAATCCCTCGTCTTCGGCTCTGGCCTGAAAATGTCAGTGGACACGGGAGAACCAGTAATTACGCCCTTATTTATTGAGAAATCCTCTTATGTGAGCGATTGGATATCACCGTAGCTTTGGCCTCGTATCTTGATGATTCGAAAATTGAGTGGACTACTAGATTATTATACATCGATATAAAGTGTATTCGAGTACGTATTATATAAGCCTTACTCGAGCTGATCCCTCACTCACTCTAGTGTCTCAAAAATGTTGCCGCAGATAGTATCGCGATCTCATGTGTATCATGAGAAAACCGGATTCGAGAATTCGCACGTCCGCATGATTCTCTCGGATAAGCCAAGTCTCACATGACTGTGGTCTCCCGAGTGATGAAGTGAGTCTTGGTCCAGACATTGCATGCAAGGATCTTGTTTCTTTCATGGAGTATGAGTGTATCCACATATTCATGTACAACATGGTACCATATAAATATGCATTCGACAAATCTCGAGGAGATTTCTTCTTCCACCTTTTGTAACGATAATGATGGGCCGCAATGAAGCGAAAATATTTATCATTTTTGGTAAAAAAAAGGACCATCCAAAAAAGTGAGATGAGTGAATTGTTGGAAAATGTCTGATTATTGAGAGAATCATCCCAAAAAGTAGGTGTTGAAAGAAATTATGCCAATAATCCCTACTGCACAAGGAACTATCCTGAAATTACTGGTAGACAAGTACCCCCTACTAAAGTAGGTATCAATAGGCTCTATTCAGAGATTTTTGCTGAGGATGAATCATTCTAAAACGCGAGAGTAAGAAGAAAATATTCAGCAAAGTGAGAGATCTAAAAAGCCACCGAGAAGTTTGAAAACTCACCACCCAGTTTACCACACGTTACCTTTTCTTACAGTTTTGAGTAATACGTACCTTTTGATTCTCACGTTCCCTGATTGCTCTTTCTGACTTTTACGTTTTTAGATGAGTCACAAGGATTATCCAAATTTTCAATAGAAAAAAGAGAGGGTGCATACACAAGTAGGTAACCTTTCTTTTTTCATCGAAAATTTTCCAACAGCTCTCCTTGGATTCCTTCTTTCTTTTAGATATATCCTGGTGACTCTTACATCGTTCGATAATCTTGTTCCACAAAAAGTTTGGGAATAGTCAATTCTGCACACCTTTTTAAACATTTCTAATCTTCTTGGATAATTTTGGATCCTTCTTTGAACTCTCACTCGTTTCGACGTTTTTTTTTACTTCTGTTCATTGATACATGCGGTCGTGTACTAACAATAAGTACCTTTGATCTGCAGTTAACTCAACTCAAAAATGTACTAATTCAAGAAGAACCCTGTTCAGCTTTTCAACGATGGTTGCAAATCGCACCCATCCGTGCTAGAAAATTAAGTAGTAAAATTATCATTAAAATACAGTTGGCATTCAATCAGCGGATCTTGGAAGCGGAAGAGACTTCGAGAGTATCATTAAAATAATATTCATAGATAATCCTATTTTCGATCAGACAGATAGTGGAAGGATGAGAACAAATTTGTTATCACATGTCGCTTTCTGTTAGTAATTAAATTGTACCGCTTTCTGATAACAGGACATTGTTCGACCGAGGGGAGAATAAATTATTTGTTTGTCTTTAAAAACTAGCGAACGAGATGGAGGAGCGTTCGAAATACTGCGGCACAAAGTCCTGCTTACGCCGAAGGATACCCATCTGTGGATGGCTGCCACAATACTCCCTAAGCAAATTATTACAAGATGCGCTCGCCGGAACTACTGTCGGTCTCACTGTCATACCACAAGGGATAGCCTATGCCGTTGTAGCTGGATTGCCTCCTCAGGTATGCATTTCTGTAATGAAAACTTCTGAGCACAGTCTATGACTTCCATTCTGCAAACACTATCAAATCCTCTCGTTATTTTTCTCGTCATCCATAGTCCCTGACCCTGACATGAGTATTTTTGCTGATCAAATCGACTCTTTCTTGCGATAGTTGCTCTTCATCTTAGGGTGTCATCCACATCTCAAAATGAATCTCTATATGAAACAAACGAATTAAATCTTTCCAGTATGGTTTGTACAGCAGTTTCATGGGCTGTTTCGTTTATATCATATTCGGTAGTACCAAGGAGGTCACTGTGGGACCAACAGCAATAATGGGCCTACTCACTCATCCATTTGTAAAAAATTATGGAAACGACTTTGCAGTAAGTATCCATCATGATTTTCTATCTTAAAGACATTTCTTAGTTTCGACGAATAGTATCTAAGGTGAAACATATAACATTCAACTCTGACGGATTGTATGTCACGGAGCAACAGCTTTGAGGTCATGTGATGCTCCTCAATCGTATAATGAGGCTAAATGACAACTTACAATGACTTCCGCAATTAGTGATTCTATTGATGAAGAATAGTGACCAAATTCTTTCATCCGATGACGATTTGACGTCGTCCACAATCGATTTCATATCTTGACGTTACAAGAAGATCTCATTTCTTCGTAAGTGTGGGAAAATGATCCCACACTGCTTCCCAAATGCTACGCACAGAGGAAATACTTGGAGATCCAAGTGTATTTATGTAAGCCACATTACGAGTAATGTTTTGACTCACAAGGGGAAGATTCTACCTCGGGGAGCCAGATATTGCTGGAAATTTTTCGGCACATCCTTTGGACCGAAAAAGATATTTGTGTCTTTTTATTTACAAGAGGAGGACTCGACTTCCGGAAGCTCAATCTCACTGGGAATTTTTTTACACATTATTTGAACCAGAAAAAGATACCAGTATTTTTATGGTTAGTCCAATGGGCCCTCATAGCTAGAAACCCATGTTAAGAAATCGTATGTATAAAATTTCTGCCTGTATCTTCAAAAGGGAGGCCCACTGGACTAAAAAAATACGAGTATCTCTTTTTGATTCAAAGAGTGTGTGGAAAAATTTCCAGTAAGATAGGGTTCTCATAGGTCAAGCCCTTCCCTTGTTGAATTTGAAAGCCAAGAATCGATGAGATAATCTCTTGAAGTTGAACAATTACTTTTCCAATTCAAACTGAATGACGCGACCACAAAATGTGGCTGATAGTCTCTAAGTGGCGAGTGTCCTCCTCATAGAGAGTATTTTTCTAAGAACGCCGGCTTTCAGTCGAGGAGTGGATTAATTTATGAGTTTTTAATAATTTCACAGGTGCTGTTGTGCTTCCTCACAGGTTGTTTGATAACAATACTAGGTCTCCTGCATCTTGGATTTCTTGTTGATTTCATTAGTATGCCGGTCATTTGCGGCTTCACCAATGCGGCCGCTATTATTATAGCATCATCCCAGTTCAGCACTTTGCTGGGCATCAGCGGACGAACAGACTCCTTTGGTGATGCAGTCAAAAAATTGATCCAGCATTTCAGAGAGACACAGCTGTGGGATGCAGTTTTAGGGCTCTCGTCGATTGTAATTTTGGTCATACTAAAGGTAATTAAGCTGAGATGATCACAAGATATACCATCTCTTGGTCGAGAACTTTAAAAGAGAAAGAATATTGATTCAAAACATTATTCTCGCCGCGTTTGACCAAAAAACAAGGATTTTCAGTACTAAAGAAACGCATACAACTCTGAAAGTATCTGCGTTTGGGTTTGCAGCACAGCAGGCTATAGCTGCCCAATAATTTTATGTGCGCGCGGCTCATACTCTCAAATGTATTCATTGAATGATTTGAAAGAGCCAGTTTATTGACTCTAAGCACATATTCTTGGCACTCTGCCATGACAGTCGGCATACATTCTCGCGAAAAAAGCCAATGATCTTGTGATACAAAAATCTCTAGTTCAGTCTGGCTTTGAGACTTCATTCATTTGAAAAATCTGGCTTTTTAAAATAGATAATGGCTCTTGAAGGCGATAAGGTAACCGCGCACGCTTAACTTTGGGCTCAACTTACGCAAAAGCTTCAACGATTAGAGTCAGAAGACGATTCGTCGAATTATACTCCTCGTTTAGCCCACATCGAAAGAGTATTAGAGTAAAACGAGCCTAATTCTTGAATACTCTTTTGATTTCGGCTAAACGAAGAGTTGACAAATACAAGTTAGATAATAAAAATGATTTGACAACAACTCGTTTGAACTAAACCATTCAAGTTTTTGCGTAAGTTGGGTCCAAAGTTCCATCTTCGGGATGCATGGCTTCAAGATCACCGCCCATACACTTCCAGGGGGCGGACGGTGAAAAGCAAAGCATGCTTCCCACCTCTTTCTCTTCAGTTTTTTCGCAATAACTCTCGTTAGGTAGGTCGTTTAGAACCATACAATAAATTTGTTCATATTCAAGTGATGTAGGGTAATCGCAAACCGTGCAAAGTTGGCCTGGTTAATGTTTGTTATTTTGCAAATGAATCAATCATCGTAAAAATCCTCATTCTTTTCGAATAAATTCGTCCCCGTGAATCAATCATCGTAAAAATCCTCATTCTTTTCGAATAAATTCGTCCCCGAGCCCTATTCAACATGAACACTATTGGAAATGATGGATTGAAACTCTCAACATATATATAATGAATTTGACCGTTTGAGGTCAAAATTCCACATTGAGCTTTTAAAATTTAAATTGATTTTATAGCTTTTTTTCAAAGTGGACGAAGTCAAATCCTAGTTATTATCAGAATACTTGAGTTGGTAATCAGTTGTATTGCAAGTTATGTATGATTTTGCATAATTATAAACAAAGTAATGGACAGTTTCAAATCCAAAAATCTATTGCAAACTCGGAAGTCCGACGTATTCAATCGGTCATTGTAAATTTTCAAAATTTGACTTCGGTTCTGTTTTCAGCACCCTCGAAAATATAAGAAATTATTCACACCTTTCGGCGCAACTTTGTCAGAATAAATGTGCCCCTGAAAGGGCCAAAGTATTGATTCAACCACTTGATTCAAACAGGAAGAGTCAAAATTGGAACCCTAAATTATGATTCTAAGAAGAATTAGAGTGGTCACATTTTTTCCCAACCCTGACTCACATATACAATGATAATTTTTGAACTGTCTAGAACATTCCGGGCAAGAGGCAAGGCAATATTGCACAAAAAGCCATGTGGCTGATTGGCTTAGCAAGGAATGCAGTCGTTGTGATAGGCGGTATTGTGCTGGCTTGTTCGCTGTCAGCGTACGGCTACGAGCCCTTCAAAATCACCGGCAACATAACGGAAGGATTGCCCCCGGTCTCGCTTCCGCCCTTCTCCACAAGCTACGGCAACCACACGTACAGCTTCAGAGACATGTTGACAATCTACGGCGGCAGCGTCGTATCCGTGCCTCTGATTGCTCTCCTCGAGAGCATCGCCATAGCCAAAGCTTTCGGTACTGTCATCCAGAGTCATCTCGAACATGGGAATTCAGAAGTCGATCCTGCTGCGTGCGCTAATTTACTCTGAATTTCGAATTAACAGCCAAGGGAAAGACGTTGGATTCGAACCAAGAGATGATAGCTGTGGGCCTGTGCAATATTTTCGGCAGTTTTGTGCGCTCGATGCCGGTAACCGGCAGCTTCACCCGAACTGCCGTTAACAACGCCTCAGGCGTCCGGACACCAATGGGTGGCCTCGTCACCGGTGCATTGGTCCTCCTCGCCTGCGGACTCCTCACCTCAACTTTTAGGTTCATCCCGAAGGCCACTCTAGCGGCAGTCATTCTCGTCGCTATGTACTACATGCTCGAATTTAAACTGTTTCGAACTCTCTGGAGGACTAGAAGTAAGTTCCTCCTCCTGGAAAAAGTTTCAAAACTCGAGTCGAACAACGATCGGGCAACTTTTTCCCCAACAACTTGAAACTCATCCATACCTTATGTGAGCCAGATAAATTATTTACCATAATTCGATTTCGCTGCTCATGATTGCTGAAAAGTATTTTCTTCTATTTGTTTTGAAAGAAGAATGATTTTTTGAATGAGGATCGCTCCAATCGAAGAATAGTGTTTGATGCAATGGTATCTGTCAATTTTTAAATTTCCAAGGATCAAGCCGAACCTGGAGGACTTATCATCACAAATATGCAACAACTATTTCGCTTTTAGAATTGATCGTTATTCTTCAATCGGCTGAAACGAAGAGAAAAATGACGATTCGAACATAGTGGTCATTCCTCACACACAGATGATTGAAAATATTCCATTTGGATTGTGTCCAGCAAGAGAGCCATGTTAGAAGTATATTTTATTAGAACAGTGCCTGATCATTTAAAAATTTCAATAATTCTCAAAGGTTATGACGAGTTTTGGGAATAGAAATAGTGTTACATCTGGATTTTATTATCTGATTTATTTGAATTGCATTTACGCCATATGCATTCATTCCCATGAAAAAAACAGTAATTCGATATAACTTAGGGCCCAGCTGGTCTTTTTCCTTGTGCAATGTTTTTCAGATTGTAATTAGACTTCATAAGCAAGGCTAGGCATGGTACTTAGAGTAATACTCGATTCCATTTCAGTCCTCAAATGACTGAACGATATAGCTCATGAGCATGAATGCAACATTTGCGAGCAAATCGTATCGAAAACAACTTATTGCTGAAAATCAGAGTAAAAATGCAATTTGAAGCCAAAACGAGAATATCATTATTATGTCATCATTCTTGTCGAACATGAATGTGATGTTCGGTACAGGCTAGAATTGTGTGCATCATCTTTGCCCGCGCTGATAAAGCGCAAGTGGACAATATTGAATTATGAAAATTTAATTTCAGGGATAGATCTGGTCCCGATGATAGTGACTCTGGTGGTCTGTTTATGCGAGAGTCTCGAAGTGGGAATGATTTGTGGAATAGCCACGAATTTAATTTTATTGTTGTACGGTACCGCGAGACCAGGCTTGCTGATTGAAGAACGTGTAGTCAACGAACTGCCAATCCTCTTCGTTTCGCCTCAAGAATCACTTAGTTTCCCAGCAGCAGAGTATTTACGAGAACGAGTCATGTCTTGGTAGGTCATCTTATAATTGTATGTACATCTCCTATCAAAACTTCCCCGGACTACTAACTTATCATTTTGGGTTGACACTTCGACATGATTTTCTTGAAACTGGTACAATCTCTGATGAAATATGTAGCTGCCGATACGATGCTTGAATAGAGTTATTCTAATTTCTGGACAGTGAAATGACTCATCTCCACCATGTCGAGGCAGACCACCTTAGATTTGACGGAATCTCAAACATTTTTCATCATCTTAACAGGTGTGACATTCTCAAGGATGCAAATATTGTGATAATCGATGGCCGGGATGTGAAAGGCATTGATACAACGGTGGCAAAAAATTTGACACTCCTCTCAGCTGATTTGGAATCTCGCAAGTTACGATTATTATTCTGGAGATGGAACGAAGATGTACGAAAAACTCTTTTGGTATTTGACGCGTCAATGGCATCGCATTTCCGGGACGCAGTTGATACTGCGCAACTTGTGTCTGGTGAGTTTGCTCATATGATTAATGATAACGGAACGGATACTGGAATCCAAACCTTCCCAAATTTTAATTTTATTATCCTGAATCTTTCTATATTGAATGGAGATTCACTTGACGACATTTGTTCAACTTGATGCTACAATTGAAAGTATAGAGATTGCACGATTATTTGATGGTAATTTTTCTTACTACGCAGGTCTTAATTTTTCACACAAAATCCTTCCCGTGTGCTAACTTACTGCCTTGATTTGTTAAAAAGTGCTAGATATACCACACAGATATAACGCTGGCTATGCGCAAAAAACTTCTGTCTATATTTTTGCAATCGGGGCACCTGATGGATGGGTGAGTGTTTCAAAACGCTCGAATTTCGTCACGGAACTTGTGTTTTATAGATTCTGCGAACTCTGTTTATACTTCCAACGCTGCAGTTATTGGCTGGCTATATTGCAGTGCCTTTTGCACCCGCCTATTTTCTGGGTCGTGACATTTTTCTAGGGATGGGGGGGGGGGGTTCTGAAAATTTATATCAAACAAGTCGATCGCAAGAAGCGAATTTAGGCGTCTGGGAAACTCTGGACGACTTGACGTCACTGCTGCAAGCTCCGGACAATTGAAAACGCATTTCTGACAACCAAAATATAAATTGTTCGGGTGAGGATAGAATGAGAAATGACAAAATGGTACTCTTGAACCATTTCTGTTCTTTATCTGTTCTTCTCTCGCGACTTGCTATTTAGCCTCCACTCATGGTGCAATATGTTGTGTATTCTTCAAAATTTCTTCAATGTATCCCAAGAAAATGATTACAGATTGTTAGAATTCAATAATATCTAGTATGCTAGGCAAGATGAGAAAGATAAGTTGAATCATGAGCGCATAAATATTATTTCTTCGTCATAATTGATTGCCAGTTTTTTCGTTATGAGCTGAATTTGAGATCATACTCACTCTCTTTGATCTTTATGAGGAATTAATATGGTTTGTTGACATTGGTTACATGGTTGACAATTTTCTTTTCAGATGAAATATCAGTCGCAGGTGGAACAATTAAGAACGAATCACTCGCATGATCTTGCAAGATCTCATCTGGAATCGAGGTAAAGAAGAATCCCGTTGATATTATTACGACTATCATCGCAATAGGGTTGCCCCTATGTAGATTTGGTTGCGCGAGTTCAGGCGCGAATGGAGCAAAACATGGCGTCGAGGGCGCTACAGAAATGCATTGAAAGCATAGGACGAACCAATGCTCAAACTCGTTTAAACCAGTGCTTGTTGACACACTCTGGTGAAGGTGAACCTATTGGAACTTTATACGGGTTTTAAATAATTAATGGTGTAATTTGGCGGATCAAGCCTCCAAAGTGTCATGAGTGCGGAGAACCGATAGAACCCAATGCATTTCAATATACTGTTCTCGACCTCATGTTCTGCTCCGTTCGCGTCTGAACTCACGCAACCCCGTCTCCGGGGGGGGGGGGGGCGACAATAAGCGGTCAATTAGTCATTAAGTTTTTCACCGATTCTCAATGTGAGTTATCTTATTGAATCTCGGTATTTGGGGGAATCCACTCAAACTTCACAGAAGGATTATAATTGACTACTGTATATTGAAGTGCGTGTGCCTAACACTCCCCCCTCTTGCTCATAATTTTGAACAAGCTCATTACTTTTCACGATTTAGAGCCGACTTATCCCAGGTATGAGTGATTCCGCGGAAAGTGGTATTTTTTGGGGGCAAAAGTGTCCACGAGTGTGATTTGGATCAAAAAATTACTTCAGCGCCGAATGAGTTTCGGATGGTTAATAGAATTGATTCTTACACGTTTGGGCATCAGAAACAAGTATCCAGAGTCACATAGCCCGAGATGGATTCCAGGGAAAACTACGGCATATTTTAAGGGGCCGAGAGGGGGACGGAATTGACATTTCGCCTCAAAAATGCTCCTACGGCTCGGGAACTAATCCTTGACTATTTTCCGCACATACTTCGCTTAACGCCACCAAATACTACGAAAAAATGCGTTTCACTAACCGATATAGTATTTAGGGTAGCGGCACACGAGGGAGGCGGAACTAACTGAAAATTTTGTACGCGATTTGTAAAACACGTTCAAACTGTTCACTACTGCACAGATTCGATTCTAGAGCCACTCTACCATATACTTATTCAAGGCTTTGTGGTGTTAGGATGATGACTAGGCCAGTTTAAAGGGCCATATTGACGATCGGAACATTTACCCCCGTTATTAGAGCTGTACCAGTACTTTTGGTGCAAATCTCCGGACAAAAAGTCATCTGCCCGTGCGAAAGCTGAATTTTTTATTTCGTTTCGTAAAATGGTGAAACGGTTCACTCCAAAGTAT
>JAPYYZ010000211.1:0-33492 GCA_030522705.1 Eretmocerus eremicus | reverse complement strand
TATGCATCGAACGAAAATATGAGAGAATCCGGCAATCATCAGGCGCGAGAGAATTGCGCCGCGCGCGGCGAAGCGCGCATTTTACTTCAATCGGTACCCGGGAGCTCGCTGTATAGGTATACGCCGCGCTCGTCGCCGCGCTTCCGAGAAATCCTGGCACGTTCTCGGCCGCAGTTCAACTTGCGCACGATCTCGACACAGTCATACGTTGCAGAGGGGGAGCGCGATTGGCGAAACTGCGTGCTAGGCCTACTGCGTGCAACTGCGTACCTACATGTGCCGCGGTCGCGGAGCACGCGGCCGCCCGTGCGACGGGCCGTAGATAGGCGAGCGCCGCAGCGCCACACGTCGTCGGGGTAGGTCGCGGGCAGCTCGACTGCCGCTGCTCCGCGGGATCCTCCTCGAGCGCTCAAGTACGGCGGGCGGCGAGCGAGCTGCGCACTTGCCAGCGTTCGCGCCTGTCGCCAGCAGCTCTCGGCCAGCCCCAGCACTCTCTCGCGGCTCCGCTCGGCTCGCACGCGGTCAACGTCTCGCCTCGTCGGCTCGGGGCGCTCGGGCACCACGGAGCCGGACTCGGGCGCACCAGGCGCCAAGAGGCCCCGACCCAAGCCTCGCCACCACGAGCCCGAGCGGCAGCGGCGCCGAGGCAGCAGCGGCAGTAGCGGCAGCAACAGCAGCAGCAGCACCACCATGCCGGAGAACGCGCACCACATGAACGGCTACGCCAACGGGCACACGCCGCCCGAGCTGCAGCAGGACACGAGCTTCCTCTTCACCTCCGAGTCCGTGGGCGAGGGCCACCCAGGTGAGAGACCCCCTGGCCCCAGCGGCCGCGCGCAGAGCCAGAGCCGCCGCCGCCGGCGGCCCGCACCGAGAATAGGCGCGCGAGACGAGCCGCGTGGTATTTTCGGAGGCCGACTCGGCCCCGTGCCCGTCGCCCTGCCCGCGATCGCGCGCATGCCCCGGCGGCGGCCGCTTCCGGGTCGGCTGGCCCCAAAGAGCTCGGCTGAGCTCGGCACGCCGTCCCGGCGCCGGGCCCGTGCTCGCAGCAGCCCGCGCTCCGCCGCGAGCATGGCACGCGCGCGTGCCGCCATGGGGCCATCTGCTCGCGCTCGTGTTAGATCATCGTGTTGCGCATTGTTGAGCCTTGCTGATTCCTCGGATTATTGAGTAGCCACTGCACCCGGTGCTGCAGCTTTCGAGTAACGTCGCAGGCACTTGGTGGAGCGCGGCACGTCGAGCCACGATAGCCCAACGAAAGGGCCCTCGGGGAGCACGGCAGACTCGCGCGCACGTCGTGGAGCGAGCACGCGATCGAGCTCGGATTACGCGAGCGATCTCTGCTAAGCCAAAAAATGGCTTCTCCGGCATCTATTTCTCTGCCCTTCTGACAACGAGGCTCCAATCCGTCCTCATCTTCATCAGCCCGCACTTACGTCTTTCTCGTCATCGCGCGCGCGTGAGGAGCGCGCACGCAGGGAGCGAAGCACGATCCGCATAGATAGCTCCAGATAGATACTTTGCTCATCCGCAAATGAGAAACAAGGGGAAGAGGAAATCAGGCTCGCATGGGAAAATTTCGCCGTGTGCCCGCGCGCTAGTCTATGACCCGCGCCACCACGGAGTTCGTGATAAGTCGTTAGAGATAGGCTTTCTCACTCATTTTGACTGCGCCGATGAATTGCTGAGGTCAGATCTCGTGCAATTGCAATGCTCACACTCGAGTCGTATATCGGACCACATGCCATGCAGACGATCATTGCTCTTCTCTCTTTTCTTTATGTTGGCTGTATGTTGATACTCCGACTCCGATGGCCCTTATCACTTGCTCAATGACTCGAGGAGGCCGCTTTTTTTTCATTCAGATACGTCTCTCGGGGCAAGTTCTTGGATTCGCTGAACTCGCGATTAACGTGATCTGCGATAAAAATTGTTGCTGATTTCCAATAATCATTTTTACATTCACGTATAGCTAGCATCTATAGATCTAGATGGAAGTGTGCAGGATTCTTCTTGCGCTATTTTGTTCTCAAACTATAGCTTTTTGTATTGTCAGGCTCGAGTATTGAGGCAGAAAGACTCATGGGCTTTTTTCTACCGATGGAAATATTAATTTGAATTTCAGACTAACTCTGTCAACAATGGAGCGCTCTAATTTCAATGATTGATGATATTTTCCATTGTGAGTAATGGATTCTTGGCACATCTCATATTGCTAAATTGAAGCTTGAAAAAAGCGATAGTGTGAGATAATGGATAATGAGATCAAGTCTTGTAAACAATCTGGAAGAGGGGTGATTCATCATCAGCATTCTCTTGAAATCATTGATACGAATTCTGTAAATCTGCAATCTTTAATGAGCAACTCAGAATCTTTCCCAAGTTGACAAGTTCTTTGAATATGCAACTTTTCACGATGAGTGTTATTCAATTTGTATCAGCAATTAATTGAAGTCCTTGACCTTTTTGGTTACTCTAGTAAATATCACTCTATGCAAATTTGATTCTTTTCCGCCTCTTGTTATCTGTGGGTTGTATGTTTTGATGCCACTTTTCTACATGCATAACTTGATGGAAATATTATTTCTTTCACATTGAATGATGCATATTCCAACAAAATCTGGCTCACTGTTACAATACAGTTGTTATTACCAATATAATTTATATAATACTCTATCTCTATCTCAACCATGAAAAGCTTCATTTGAATATTCAAAATGATAGGTCATGAACCATACTGCATTAAAATGTGAAACTTGTGTTTTCTCTGAACAGTTGGGACAGATGATTAGATAACAAGTATTTGATGGTCGAGTCTTCTATCTTCCAATCTCATTCTCTTAAACATAGAAAAACTATTCCTCTAACCACTCTCAGTGATACTATCGTTTATTCGTCTTCCATTATCTAGGCGGTGTAACTACTAAGATGAAGATCCATTGAACTCAATCATGTTTGTGCACCAAACTGACCATCCAAAACTTAGAGTTGAGTCAAGTAAAACTGTCTGTTTCCATATCATTTCAATTTGTTTGTCAATTTCATGAAAATCTCTCCTCATTGTTTATTGTGCTTTCACATTAATCAAAACTCTTCAGTAAATTCTGGGAAGAAGCTTCAGAAACTTACCTTAAAATGCTACAAAATGTAGTTTCACAGCATGAAAATCGCATAACTTATGAGAGCCTGAACATTTTCTTCTAATTCAGAGGACAACACAGAAAAATATTGCGGATTATTTCATTTTACCAATCATAAGCAGTTTGACGAGAAAAGGGAATCTGAATAAATCTGCAAAGATCTCATCTTGATGATTATTCCGTTTTACTAATCATAAGCAGTTCAAGGAAACTAAAGGAATCCGAATAAATCTGCAAAGAATTCATCTTGTTGGATGGATGTGTAATGGTCACTTCATGTTTGAATTTGTGATTAAAAGTTGCGCGCGATTGCATCAAGATGCCCTTTCCTTAGAATTAGAATTCATCTCTCAGAATTTTGGAGAAAAAGGATTATATTTATAAATTGATTGTGAGGGTAATTGAGTCACTTGATCTCATTAACCTCATCTTTTAGGAGCTAAAGCACTATGACTCTTGTTTTTGCTCCTTATGGACATGCATAATTTGATCCGAGATCATGAAAGATGAAAATACCTAGAAAAGCTCTATGAATGAATTAGCGATTTTTTTTGCCCCCAATGATTATGAATAATGACCATGAAATGATAATGAATAATAATACCATAGCGATTTTTCTTTGCCTCCAATGATTATGAATAATATCATGAAAGATGACAGCGCCTTGATGAGATTAATTGGTTTTCAAGTTTTGAAAATAGTCATCTGATTATACTAACTTGAATTGAACACTCAATGTGGTGATGATGAAGTTTGCAATCAATTTTCCAGCAAAGCAGATTCAGTTTGTGCCCCATTACCAAATATTTGTTTCATGTGAATTGTAAGGCGCTCCTTTGAATGGTAGAACTAATTTTTTGTTACGTTTATTTTCCAGACAAAATGTGTGATCAAATAAGTGATGCCATTCTTGATGCACACCTCAAACAAGATCCAGATGCTAAAGTTGCATGTGGTAAGCTAGTTTTCACCTTTCTGCTAATTATAAGTCATAGTTTAGTTTATGAAAATGAACTTGAAACTGTAAATATTCTTTTAACCACAGAAACTGTAACAAAAACTGGAATGGTACTTTTGTGCGGTGAGATCACATCGAAAGCTGTTGTTGACTATCAAAAAATTGTACGAGATACTGTTAAACACATTGGCTATGATGATTCGTCGAAAGGTAAGTTCCTACACTTCGCATTCCTCTCACTTCTCTTTTTGAAGCTCGATAGTTTGAATCATAAAGCTCAATTTGAATTCTTTTCATAACTAATCTTTTGTCATTGACAATTGATGGTATTTATCAAATTATGAACTAGTAAAATAACACTGGTGATTTGAGTTCTTTGATGTCGATTTTTTTATTTGACTTGTACACGTATCATGTACATATGCATGTTGCATTGAATTGCACATATTCAATTTGTACAGAACCTTCAATGCGTATCAGATAACTGTGAAATAAAAAGAGGAGACAATTTTTTTAAAATCTGTTAGATGACAGATGAAGCAATCAGGTCCTCAGAAACACGGAACATTAACTTGAGAACGTGTCATTCTTTAATTCAATGATTTATTGGGCTGAATTGAATTACTCGTTTCTTTTATTACCAATATGTGGATTTACTTGGCTCCCACAGTCAGATTCCTTCCATTTAATCAAATCCCCATTTTCTAGTCATTCTGTGCCAGTTTCGATGCCTTAAAATGGTAGATATTTGAAGTGTTGATATTCATTCTAAAATCAGAGTAGTACATATTATAAGTTATCAAGGTTGGATTACAAATTGAAAGTTACATAATGTGAGGAAATCATGGTGGTGGCAGGATTTGATTGGCGTACATTGAATCTTTTGGTGGCAATCGAGCAACAATCTCCAAATATCGCGGATGGTGTTCACATTGCTAGAGCTGAAGTAGACGTGGGTGCAGGTGATCAGGTACATAATCAAATCACAGCCTGTGCCACACAGCAATAAAATAACACAACATTGGACATACCGTATATTTGCTGCATATGAAAGCAATTGCATTTGTCCAAATAGAAACTAAAGAGTCGACTTTGATTTCAAGATCAAATTATTGACACACTTCTCACGAGCATACTTTGTTAGACAAGAGGATCCAAAAAATGTCTTTGCACCCAAACCAAGAACTGAATGAAATGAGTTGATGGAATACAATCAATTCATAACTAATGGGCAGGGGGAGCAATAATCATTTTTCCCAAAATTATGCTAGATGAAATTGTCAGTTTCGGTAAAAAGGACCTTGAACTGACTCTGCCAATTTCTACAGGTTTTGACTACAAGCTGTGCAGTGTTTTATTAGCCCTTGATGCTCAATCGCCAAATATCGCTGCAGGGGTACATGAAAATCGTAGTGATGAAGAAGTTGGTGCTGGCGATCAGGTCACTGGAAATTCTTGAGATTGTCTGAATTCTTGTTGTTTTCTTACCTGTTGTATCTAATTTTCATTTTGTTTGCACTTTTTCTTCCAACCTTGCACCTCTTCTTCTGAACTTTGAATTACTCTTTCATCGCCAGTAGTCTTAGCGTATCAAGTAGTATGTAGTATTTTCCTTTTATCAATCGTAAATAGGACTCTGGTGGTCTGTAGCTCACTCAATTTGTGTACATAATTATCTTCACCGCCCATCTTATCTGGATCCTCCTGGTCTTTCTTCTGAATATAGTTGGACTCTTCATTTGATTGTGGTGTCAGACTCAGTGTGAGACACAGAATCATTTCCTTGAGAACTCAAAAGAAAAAATTCACATTAAACCCATAACTTTTGATCAGCTGTTGTTGCTACTAGGTCTGACATTGACAACTAGTCTCATATTCATGTAGCATTTTTCTTTGTCAAGTAGTCACTTGAGAGGATGTCGGAATCCGATCCCAATTATGTGCTATAAAATTTTGAGTTGTCGCAGATTTGGAAATTTTCGCCGATTTTAAGCCTGTTGTAGCGTTACTGACGATATTTATAGTATCTCAAGGATTTATAAAGAAATCCGATAACCCTACCATGTTGGTATCATTACAGTAAAGATACTCTTCAGCAAGGAAATTTTTACGCGTTCACGCGTTTATGCATTTACGCATAGCATGGCCTCTCCGCCTGTATGCGTAAATGCGTAAAAATTTCTTTCCTGGAACCCATTCCTAATTTGCGTAAACGCAGGGAAGAGCAGGTGTCTACTTCATGAAAAACGGGAGAAACGGGAAATTATTGAGAATTTTTATCTACCGATGGAAAAATGGGGGAACATCGAGAATTTGGGTTGGTAGTCGAGAAAATGGTACTTTTTACGCGGTCTAATGATTGAAATCTGTCATTCCTCTAATGCGAAACTAATTTAAATGACGAAATTTCTTGTACAGACGGCAAGATTTTTTCTGTGAGAAAACGTGCATCATCATCAGGGTGGGCCAAAACATGAACGTTTTTGAAAATCATTACGTTTGAAGTGAAAATAGATGTCTTTTCGCGAGTAAGTACGAAAATTTTTTTTTGCTGGGTGTCGAGAGACGAGTTCTTCAGGTGGAGTTGAAGCTTTGGGGTGTTGATCAAAATTAGATAAAAAACGCTATTTTTGCGATTTTTTCAAAAGAATACTTTTTTTTTATTATTAGCGCATTCTCAACTTCTTTTTGAGGTTATTTTGCGGGACCTACAGTTTTAGGTGGGTTCCGAACCACCGAAACCACCGAAAAGGCACTTATGAAAATTCACATCCGTGCCGGCCGGGAATCGAACCCTAGCCATCCGCTCTGAAGCCCAGGACCTTATCCACTAGGCTGCGGTGGCTTGGAAAAAGAAAAAAAAAAAAACAATGCTGATGTGCAAAGCTTTGGAGTCGAAGTGATGCACACGCCCAACAATGATTTTCTCTTTTGTATTTTGTCATAGAATTCGATGAAAAATTTTTCTGGACTCTAAACGACATAGCTCTTTTCCTGATTTCTATCGCATTGTTGTTCGTCGAGTTCTTGTGAACATTCGTATCAATGGGCCAAAACTATTCGCTGAAATTTTGACCTCCTGAACATGGTCATAGTGGTTTCACGAGGTGTGAAAAAATCAAAATCGGTACATGAGTCCGTTAATCTTGGCAAAGTTCATCAAATTTAACCAGTCTCGCCTCAAAATCCCAAAAATTCACTGAAAGGGGCTAGGGTCGCTATTTTTGACATTTTCGACCCTGTAGGAATGATTTCTTCCCAATTTTCATAGGTTTCTGGGAACGATTATTCTAGATGCCCAGAAAAGAGATGAGTTGGTCGTTGAAACGTTTCAGCGGTCACTCAAACTTTCAAAAGAATGCTTGAGATCCGAGTAAAGCTGCGTCTCCGTGAAGGATATTCTAACAAATTGATTATTCAAGATAAAATTACCTGGAACTATACGTAACACAGGAGAGGGTGCATTTTCGCTACTATAAAAATTATGATAATAGACTCCTAGCTCCTTTCACAAGCTCAAGGCATTCTGCAGTAGAATCGGTTAAACAAATAAAACTTGCCCAGATTCATTGGCTTATACCCCGATAACAATTGGCCCACGCCTCATGAAACCACCAGGGTAGTACTTGATGATTTTTGGCCGATTGGAACGCATCATTCACAAGTTTTTTAAAATGGACAGAAATCAGAAAAAATCGGGAAAAATATCGAGCTCTACGCTAACGAACGGTTTTTGGATTTTGAGAATAGCCCCCACGTCTTAAGAGCTTGAAAAAAATTTTTTCGGATTCTATGACAAGAAACACGAGGGAAAATCATTGTAAAATGAGTGCACCATTCCAAATCCGAGGTCTTGCGCCTCGCTGTTCTTTTTTTGCAAAAATCGTTCATTCAAACCACATGTTTAGTTTTGTGGGAAACTGATTGATCTGTCTGCGACGAGTCACTTTCTTGGATGAACACGAGAAAATTTATTGCATCTTTGTAATTTTCTTCCATTGGATTTTTTTTTTCGTGATAGTCGGGAATTTTAACGAATCTTGTCGAAGGAAAAACGGGAAATCATCGTGAATTTTATGTGGCTTCCGTAGTAGACACCCTAAAAGAAGAACTTGAGAATTTATCAAAATCGTGCCCAGGCAAGCCCATATCGAGTCTTGTTTTAGGAAAAAAACTTGGAATACTTATTCCGGGCTAACCCCTACTTGAAGTATCGCCCCTGTAATGCCAGTATCCGACATCCTCTGAAGGTTTATTTCCCCCTGATTGGCTATCAAGCAGTACATGGTTATGTGGCTACGTCGCGTCCAAAATCCTCCTTCCTTGGTTGGTCTCAGTTATTATACACATTTGTAAATAACGACTGTCCCCGGAGGAGTAATATATAGTCAGTAGTCTCAGAATCAAGAGACGCGTGATAACGCCTCGCTGGCGTATGATTTTTTAATTATCGTGAATGGACCAGTCAAAGCACTTTCTCTTTTATATGAAACTGCAAGCAGTCCGTTTCGTCCTTGTCCGATGAAAAAGTTACTGTCCTGTGAAAATTGAATGATACAGACAGAATAAATTTAATAATGAATGCGTCGAAGACTGAATAGATTTTTGCATTCACGGGGAACTCGGACCAACCAAAGACTGTGCCCATTTGAGAAAATCGCGGATTCGTGATCATGGATTTTATTGTTGCATCAAAAGCAATAGATGTGATCATGAACAGTGAAACATTGATTGGCAAGTAGAATTCTGTTCATGCGACGGTTTTGCCATGAAACCATATACTGTTGACGACCTAATAACATCTCCCTTATTTTGAACATTGTATAGTAATGCTTTATATGTATCATGCTTATTCCATCTCAAAATTAATCTTCCAAATTGAATCATAGAATGGCTATATGTTAAAATAACTCTTGATACACAGATCTTGCGAAATGATCATGCATATGATCGTGCCATAATCCAAAATGAGACCTTCTTTATCCTCTAATTACTTCAGTATATTTAATTCAATCAGTTAGATTGATTGGTGTTTATAATATTTTCTGAAACTTCACCCGAAATATGAGGGGGAAGATCTCATAATACTTGAATTTTTTGCTAGAACTTACTTCTGCTCTGTGTATATGCACTCATACCTTGAGCATATCCAAAACCTTCATTGATTATATTGTTTTTTTCTGAACAGGGACTGATGTTTGGTTATGCTACAGACGAAACAGAAGAATGCATGCCTCTGACTGTTGTTCTTGCCCACCGATTGAATCAAAAAATAGCTGAATTGAGACGTAGTGGTGATTTGTGGTGGGCTCGCCCTGACTCAAAAACACAAGTAAGCAAAGCTTTTTACTTATGATTAACTCAAACTGTTTGTTGTCTTGATACTTATTCAAATGATGTTCTTGTGTATTTGCTACTCTTGAATGCCGTGATGTGAAATACTCTTCTGAAAATTCATGAATCATTGATGTAACATTGGGACATGGTATTGACTTTCCATCTGATCTGTCCATTGATCATATTACAGGTGACTTGTGAATACATAATGGATCACGGTGCTTGTGTTCCAATTAGAGTTCATACAGTTGTTGTTTCTTTGCAACACAGTGAGAAAGTAACTCTGGAAGATTTACGAAAAAGTATCATGGAAAAGGTTATCAAAGAAGTAATACCAGCTAGATACCTTGACGACCGGACAGTTTTCCACGTGAATCCTTGTGGCATTTTCATCATTGGTGGACCACAGGTATGATATTGCTCTGTGGTGAACTTAGTAGCCATGTATGGAAGTGTCAGATAATGGAAAGAGATTACCATTCAGTGATGCTTTGTGTATTTGCTACTCTTGATTGCCATGATGTGAAACACATCTCTGAGAATGGATATTTATATTCAGCTAATTTGCTAAAGATGTATAATCAGCAGATAAGCGTTCTGGCTTATGAACTTTCTATTCATTTCATGAATTGTTGGATATTATGTTGGGTGCAAAATTCTCAACCCCTTTCTGAAACTATAAAGTTATATTTCTATTTCTTACAGAGTGATGCGGGTCTTACTGGTCGCAAAATTATTGTTGATACTTATGGTGGGTGGGGAGCTCATGGAGGTGGAGCATTTTCTGGAAAAGATTTCACCAAAGTTGACAGATCAGCTGCATATGCCGCTCGATGGGTTGCCAAGTCGTTAGTAAAGGCTGGTCTGTGTAGGCGTTGTTTGGTACAGGTCTGTATTGCGATCTTGTAATTTCTCCATGATTTGAATGATCTACTGATTGGATTTTCATATACTAAAAGTTTGACATCTTCCACAGGTCTCTTACGCGATTGGTGTCGCAGAACCTCTATCTATCACCGTGTTTGACTATGGTACTTCAAAACTTTCACAAAATCAACTGTTAGATGTCGTAAATAAAAATTTTGATCTTCGCCCCGGAAAGATCGTCAAGTATGTACCTTGACTAAATCATGAAACATTAGCAAAGTTTTCGGATTAACTACCCGATTAACAATATTAACAAGAATGGTTTGAACTGTTGCAGAGAACTCAATCTTCGAAATCCAATTTATCAACAAACCAGTACTTATGGACATTTTGGCAGGGACTGCTTCAGTTGGGAGCAACCAAAGACGTTGACTATGGATTGATGAGACTTTTGGATGGAAACAACGAGGTTTTGACCCAGAGAATATTCGTCACATCCTATCTCGTGTTATTTTCCAGACCACTTCTTTTCTCTTATTTTTACTTCCTCGAATCTTCCCAAAACGACGGTCGGCGCGTAAATGACATTCGAGACCCTCATTCGAGTTGAATCCTCATTTTTGAGATGCATAATAAGAGAGAGAAAGAGATAAGGATCATTTTTCTTCAAAATCGAGTCGATTTGAAGGTGGTGCATCGTATTCTTGGACGTGATCGTGTCTCTGTACAGGATTACACATGTAGAAAAATTTTAGTACAAATTTGAACGTTCCCTATACTGTAAGACCATAAGTGTAACGTGTCAAGTTTCACTATGTTGTTGGAACACAATGAAAAGACATGAAAGTAAAAGTGGGTGCAAGACCCCGCTTTTTTGCACCACCAACTCTCTTCGGTTGAATTCATCTATATATTTTTCGAATTAATAGAAGAGAGGATGTATTATTCAACAAAGTGTATAACTGCGTAATTGAATCAAGTATGAGTGTATATAATATATATACATATATATATATACACGCGAGTCGCGTTGTTTTTCGCGTTGGAAAATTGCAAGACTGGAAAGGTGCTGCGCACATATCATGTGCTTACCGCACACTGTAAGTGAAAGGAGGTACAGCTCGAGGACGCGACCATCCTTAGCTTCTTTATTAACCATTTAGTAGGGAATGTCAACATTAAATTCAATCTTCTTGAGATTTGAGATAGGCAAGAGACATCGATGGAATCATTCGCGCATTTCTCGTTTCACCTAGCTCCCTTCCTGCCCAACCAACCAAAGCGAAGTATAAACTCACTCCTTTATAACCTTAAGTCATACAGAGAAAATCAATTGCAGCAGTAATTGTGTTTACAATGGAGCAGTCTTTTCCAATTTATAGCAAATACTGAGAAGTTTTTTAACTACTGAGCTGTAATCCACGAATGAAATAAGCTAACCAGACCAAATGTCTCAGATCTAAAAAGCTCGACTAATTGAATGAGAGTTAGCAATTGTAATTTGTCAATGTATATTAGGCATGATTATTATATCAATGAATTTGAAATAGAATCTTTTTGATTATGTTTGAAAATAATGTGAATATTGATTCATACAATTCAGACGCATAAGTTGTCGCATTTGCTACTGCTGCATCTAAGTGTGCATAGAACGACATATTGATTAGTGTGAAAACCCTTTAATCGTAAGAGAAATCGTAATAAAAAATTTTTTAATGAAAATGTTCACTTCCTCTTTTGATTGAGCTCTAACATTCCCCACAACCATGCAAACAGTTAGCAATCTTTCATTTTTGATGAAGGCACAATTGTAAACTCGGGATTCAGTTTTGTATCGTCATTATCATTGAGAACGTCAGCTAAGGGAGAAAAATGAACTAGAAGACTTTCTAATAGTCTGTTACTCAATCATGTGCTATTTATTCTTTAATGATGACTTGTAAGATCTTTTAATACAGAACTTTAGACAACTGAGATACATATTCTGTGAACTCACTATTTTCTTACAAGTGAACCGTAAGAATAGATTTTGATGGTATGAATCTCAAATATGTCTAGATAGATACCAGTAATCTGGTAATAGTGATCATCAATTCATAGCTTGCGCTAACAAAGAATCAAAAATTTACGGTAGTGACTCATGATTCTCATCGAATGGTATAAAAATGTCGCCACAGACAGGAATAATATACAGTATCATTTCATAATATATAATTCAATTATTCTCCTAGTGGTGTGTTTGGATGCAATGATGACGCAAAATTTTACTATGTACCACTGCATCATGAATCTCATGAATTTCAAACAAATTGAGTTTGTTGATGAGCATGTGATGATACAGAATATGGTATCATATATTTTTACATAGAAATTATTGTTTTGATATGGTTAAAATAAATATAATTTGTAATATAATTATCTACATGTAAAAGATGAATTGTAAAGAAACTTCAGACAAAAGACGAGCTCACACTTGATTTGTCATGATCTTTTTGGGAGCATGGATACGACTGTGTCTCAAAAGAGAACTCTTATCTGTAAACGATTTTTCACATTCAACACACTTGTATGTTCTACCCGTGTGGGTAACAAGATGCCTGCTAAGACCTGATGCGTGGCAGAAAGCTTTAGGACATAACTGACAATGATGTAATTGAATGTCACTAGGATCAAGTTTTTGGTGACGACGCATATGGACTTTGAGAGCTTCACGCTGAGTGAAGCTTTTTTCACAATGCTGACATTGAAAAGGTTTTTGACCAGAATGAGTCATGAGATGGCGAAGTAGAATTTCTTTTTGAGCAAATGCTCGATGACAAATATTGCAACCAAATGGCTTTTCCCCAGTGTGGGTTCGTTCATGCCTCACCAGAGCCGATCTCGTAGGAAACCATTTCTCACAAGCTTGACACGTAAATCCTCTCTGAGTGCTATGCACTGATTGATGACTCTTGAGCATTATCCTTCGGGTGAAAGCTTTGGGACACTTATCACACTGGAATACCTTCAATTCTTCACCGCTTTCAACTGGAAAAAAGAGATCTAAACTAGATTCATTTGGTTCAACGTGGAATTTCAGCTTGTAACTCAAATTATCTGCCCATCATGAATTGCGAAAGAATTAGGTAGTGCAAGGCTCATAGGCGGAACCGGGATTAAAATTTCGACAAGAAACAAAGAAAAAGTATCCCATTTGTCTTAAAACCGCCTGACAAGCGAGATGCATATGCTATCCACTTGGATCAGCGTGGTAAAACGCAAATTCCTAGTCTCAATCCAGGACCATATGAGCGTTCTAGTCGCGCTATACCAATCAACTCAGTTATATTGGATTAAAAAAGTGGGTCTGAAACATTGAGACTCACCAATTGTTGGGTGTTGTGGTTGATTTTGTACTTGGCTTGGAATTTCTACCATGTATATTTTTTGACCATCAGCATTGATTATTGCTCTCTGCATATCATCACCATCATCCTCTGAATCTTGTTCTTGCTTAATTCGTGTCCCTCTTATGGTACAACGAGCTTTGGCTGATCTTTCTTCAGCAGGCATTAGAGTTATATGCTCTGGGTCCTCCATATCGGCATCTTCCATGTCAGCATTCTCAGCTCCTACTCCCAAAATATAGCCTCCAACTAGTTCTTCCTCAGTAACCTCAATAGGATCGCCTTCTGCCTGGTTATCTAGTGCATCAGGCCTGGTTGTTACCAAGTCAGCTAGCAACTGCTTTACTCTCCTTGATTTCCCACTGGTTGGAACTTGCTCACTCTCTGAACGAGAATCTTGACTCCTTTCGTCATCATCTTCTTGGCCAGTTATTTGCTGAATCAATTTCACATGTTTTCTGAGCTTGATATCAGCTGCTTCGCATTTCTTCTTGAACTGGTAGGATTTTTCTAGTTGATATTTGCAAGGATGACATATCATATTTGGAAGCCCATCTTCTTCATAGACCTGTTGAAAGAAGCAGACTAGTGTTATATATTTTATGCACAGCTCATGCAAACTGTTGCGAACAATATTGTGCTTTGATCAGAACTGTGAATCAAACTTTACAATGACACTAATGCAATGTAATGCAATCTTTTTTGCAAAAGTTCATATGACGAGTCAGGTGAATGAAATACAGTAGAGCGGAGATAGTCTTTTGATTCAAATAGCCATGACACCTCTACAACCAGAAAAAATTGTTGACGTTTTCAATCACAATACGAGAGGTTGGGGTGTAGCTCCTGACGCACTGGAAAAAAAAAATCACAGCAACGTGTTGGGAAACTGGAGAAGTAAAGATTATCATTTTGACGTCCGTCGTTAGTGTTCATCTGGGAAGACGACTAGAAAAACAGTGGAAATCTCGGTAATGATGGTTTTCGCATAAGCATCGTTACAATTCAAGGCGGGACAGGACGCGCACCCTTTGGGCTTGGCGGGCCGCAGTGCATACATGCGCAGAGTCTGGCACTTTTCAAGGTGCATCTCTTCAACGATCTCGTGGGCGGCAGGCGGCTTACCCAATTACACGGCTATATGAGAACACATTGGAAGCAATCGGGAGGTGCGAAGAACGCAGCTGCGAGAGCAAGAAAGGTGCTTGGATGCATTCGCGGCAACTCATACCTATTCAAAGTCGGTATCGACGAGGGAATCGGTACGATGCGAATGGCAAACAGCAGCGGTTCGGCAGAGATAAGCTAGATTCCTAATTTCCGCGGTCGAGGAGGCAATCGTCAGCCGAAGCGGCGCGGTCGGGGCGTTTGTTGTTGCACGCGGAATCAAAACACTACAATGCCAAGACGACGCGGAACCGCGTGCTCCGGAGGAGAGCGGGCTCGTCGGGCGGCGCGCGTCGGCGAGCCGGGGTGCGGCGACGAGCGAGGCCGTGTAGTAACCGAGAGTTGGAGAGTCGGGGGCTGGCCGCTGTCTAACCTCGAGGTTGACGCAGGACATGATGCGGAGGGGCATCGGCACCGTCTCGTCCTCGTAGATGGGCACCATCTCCTCGTCCTTGGCCAGGCACAGCCGGCACAGCTCGTTCAGGTGGAGGATCACGTTGCCGGGGCTGTCGCCCTTGCGCCTCCGCACGTACGTCTTCATGCCCCCCTTGGAATCCATGAGGCCGGGACGATGGTCGCGACGAGGGGCCGTTATCGCGGTTCGGCCGCCCGGCGCGTATCCCGCACTTGTTGTGGGTACTCGGTCACTCAAAACGGGATCTACTCACGCACGCCCTGGCGTTATCGCGGATCAACAAATATGGCGTAGCGTAGCGCTCTGCAAACGGGCGCTCTGCACAAGCATCGCCGCGTCGTCAGGAATCTTCAGCGCGTCCGCCAAATCGGAGCAGCCGGAGCAAGAACCTGTGCACGAGCGGGGGGAGGCATTACCTCTATGGATCAAACATGGCGTCCATCGATCGCCGCGCCACTATTAGCGAGTAGTTCCCTCCTCCACCGGCCGACCTGACTCGCTTTCCGAGAAAATCCGGCCCGACTGTCATCAAATTGATTGCATAATTGGAGGTGGAGGCCATCTCAGAAATTGGACAACTGTTGCGAGATCTCAACTCTGGTCCGACGGCGCCCAGCATTTCACGACCACTCTGAAAAGCACAACATATAGGGGGGCCTGTGAAGATTGTAAACGGTTGGTAATATAGGTAGCTAGGTGGCGATTCTCACACATAGTGCAGTGCCTGTGTGTTTGTTTTCGCGCGCTCTGTACTGGATTCCGGACCGGACTTGTCGTGCAACCGGGCGAGATCATTATAAATTGGAGAAAACCGAGTCAATAAAACAAGATATTCCAGAGTATATTGGCTTGTCATAAACTTCGACTGCGTTGTGGAGTTGACGCTGTGCACAAGGCTCATCGCGGGATTCGAATTATCTCAGTAGTTTACTCCCGAAGCTCAAGTCGGACGATAAACATGGCTCGAGGACTGTTGGATTTGTGCGAACAATATTTTGGAGCTCGAGATTTTTATGAGATACTGAAAATTCCCAAAAATGCCAACGAAAAACAAGGTAAGCTATCATTTGGACCTTGAGCTAATTGCTTCCTTTGCTACATTCTGGCAAACTGCAGGTTGTAACTTGAATAATTCTGATGTCAGTATTCTTATGTGCATTCTGACTTCAAGAAAATCGCAAATGACCTCTGCATTCAAGATTTCCACATTATTTTCATTCCAAAGATGCCTCCTTATTCTGTAAGATTCAACATGTATTCACTAATTACTTTTATTTTCAGTTAAAAAAGCCTATCACAAACTTTCATTGCTTGTCCATCCTGACCGCGTTGGTGATGACATCAAAACAGAAGCAACAGAAAAATTCAAGGTTCTTGGAAGAATACATTCCATCTTGAGTGATAATGATAAAAGAAAAATCTATGATGAGACTGGCCAGTTTGATGATGAAAGTGACGAAGCTGTCATGAAGAATTGGTCTGATTATTGGCGCACTCTCTTCAAGGAAATTACTGTGCAGGATATAAATGAGTACGAAAAAAATTACAAAGGATCAGAGACTGAAATCAAAGATCTTAAACGAGCCTACATGGATAGTGAGTTGGAGTTATGATGTTTTAAATGGTTCCTATCAATTGCTTTCATTGCTTGACCATTTATAATGCAGGCGAAGGCGATATGGACTATATTCTTGAATCTGTCCCCTTCACCAATTGTGAGGAAGAACCCCGTTTACATGATATTATTCAAGATTTGATCAAAAAAGGGGAAGTTCCAGAGTTCAAAGCATTCACAGAAGAGAGTGAGAAGAAAAAATTGCGTAGGAAGCGAAAGGTAAGAGGTCTAGTATACTCCAAAATGACTCTGTTCTGACAATCCCTAGTCCCTGTACTAGATTAATAATATGAAATAAGATCTTTCCGGTCTTAGGAATGTCCCAACAAGAATTTCCACAACCCAGAAGTCCGGGAACAATCTTGTCCAAATTGTAGATTTCTTTTGTGAATTTGGGTATCTAACTTCAGGATTTGTAGGAAAGTCGTTTTATGCCCCTGACAAGGCTTAAATCAACGTTTGTTGAGAGAGTGAACTTTTTTGCTCATTCAATCACCTGTAATTTTCATGTTACCAGGTCATAAATATTCTATCAGGCTACAGTGAGTCGATTTGAAACCTCCAGTTCCCTTACCCTGAATTTTGCACAACGATTCTTTCCATCCGCGTAACGGACGTAGGAAGAAAAAGTTTCCTCACGTGTCTAATCATGAAGGCTCTATATGACGTCAATTTCATTTTTTTGGGCTGCTTCTGACTCATAGCAATCCAACTCAAAAAATGTCCAGGTCCTATGGTTTCGACGTAAAATTGTCTGAATTTTCAGAATACTTACATCATGAGATTCTCTTTGAATTATCTTATCGAGAAGCTTTTTTGATTCATGTACAAAAGTGTTGAATTTCAAGCAGAGACTTTTCACAATGAGGATGTCACATTAGAATTCGTCATTAGAACTCATGCAAAGAGAGGTATCGGTTTCTCATCGTATGAGAAAATTGTGGAGTTCAAAATTAGAATAATGATGAAAAATACATCTCAAGATATAATAAAAATACTTGACATTTTTGCATTGGCGTTTTTCTCGCTGCTTTTAGAATGATGTATGTACAGACGTGAAAGAAAAAACATTGATCTTCCGATCTACGGATCGCCGCTACTTTTTAACGATAAAATTAAAGCTTTAAATTGAGGGGCGTCCATTAATTACGCAAGGATTCGAAGGGTGAGAGGAGGGGTACTCTGAATCCTTACTCCTTATCTAGGGAGGGGGGGGGGGTTAGACTGAAACTTACGTAGGATTTTTTCCACTTTCCAATGAGTGTACGTAGAAAGGGAGCTAAGTCGCATATGATGATCTTCGAGTATTGGTGCTCTCAGAGCTGGAGATTTGAGGGGAAAGAAAATCGCTCGAATCGAGGCGGAGCGAGACAATGCAGTACTCTTTATTACGCACGAAGTGAATATGTCGCGGGCAATATGTAAAATTCGACTTTTTGTTAACTGCCTGGGCCTTTTATAAGGGCCTGGGCAGTTTATAAACTGCCGGGAAATTTGTTTTATACCCATCCATACAACATATGGCCTGGATTCTACCGAATGTTTCAATCACTCTTGATGATTTTTCACGATCCTAATAGATTTATTATTTTTTCCTCTTTGATTGAATTTCTCAACACCCGATACATATTCTTTCTCCTGATTACTAACATAGTGTCCACGATGGAGAACAAAATTTAGCTGACGTAGGCTCACTACGCTGACAAGGCCGCAAATCTTGGATTTGGCATCATCACTCGGTACTTGATCCATTTATTTACAAATAGCCCAAAGGGCCTCAGGCAGTTTATAAATTGCCTAGGGCTTTTAAGAGTGCCCGTTCGAATCCAGGTGATAATTCGTATAGGAGTCGCAGAGAACCGGGTTAAACTGGCGTGGACACACAGGACTTCTTTTGTTTTGCCCCAAAATTTTTTTCCCATTTTGGCATGTTGGAAAATAAAGATTCCCACAGTTTTTGGCCCATCTGAACCCCATATTAGTGATTTTACGAAGAAATCAAGAGTAGAGACCTTCCCCCCGTATTTTGCTTATAATTTTCGACCACCGGGACCGATCCCAACTTTTGAAAAGGCATTTGAAACATGGTTCAATAACCTATCAAGTTACTGATCGTAAATTTTGTTTGGGCTCCCTACATGGTTTCAAAGTCGAAAATACACGAGAATTGTGTTTTGTCAAGTATCTTTCTTGACGTAAAAAAAAAAGTTTCCATTTTTCCGACTTGTACGATAATAAACTATCTACAGGTAAATTTTCAGCGAGTTCTTCGTACTTCAGAAGCTTTGGTACGCTTTTTAGTGCGGTAAAATCCCCAAAAACGAGTTCTTCCATCAAAATCCACCCGAAACTGCTTGTCAAAGGTCCCCAACTTGGTTCGTGTTATTGATCAAACCAGTTGACACGCAAAAAAGTTGTTTTGGACACATTCCTGCCGTAAAAAGCGTTCAAAACAAAGGCAAAACATTTTTAAAAGCACTCGGAGAATCAGTAAATGAAGTTTCTTGCGGATGCGCAAGATTTCACAACTCTGGCAGTATTTTTGACTGATAGCCACTACAATTATCGACAAAGTGAGCCAAGCTAGACTCGATTCGATGCAGCAGAACCACAGACATAGCCGTCACAAAATTATCAAAAATCCAAGGTACCAAACTCGTGAGCCCTAGGAGAGCTCGACGACTCATGCAAGCTGCAAATGCGTATATTCTGGTTATACTCTACCAGTCGACATTCAGGAAATCACGGTTTGAAGGAAATTGGACCGGCTATTGATTGAAATTAATTTTGATATTCAAAACCCACGCGCATGCGCATAAAAACTTACATGTGACGAATTATAATCATTCGCAATTCTAATTTTACCTATAATACATGGATTTCTTACGCATGCGCTTCGTTTTGAATCTCAAACCTAATTTCAATCAATAGCCGCTTCAGTTTCCTTCAGAACGTAACCTCCTGAATGTCGATTGGTACAGTAGAACCGAAGATATACGCGTTTGAAGCTTACAAGAGTTCTCGGGCTCTCCTCGAACTCACGAATTTGGTACCTTGGAATTCTGTTAATTTTGTAATGGCCATATTTCCGGTCCTACTGCATCAAATCGAGTCTAGCTTGGCTCATCTTGTCGGCACTGGCTATCAGTAAAAAATACTGGCATAGTTGTGAGATCTTGCGGACCCGCAGAAAACTCCTTTTACTGAGTCGCACATTGCTTTTAAAAATGTTATACCCCAGTTTTGAACACTTTTTACTGCAAAAATGTGCCCAAAACAACTATTCTGCATGTCAACTGGTTTGGTCAATAACACGAACTAACAAGGGCAGGTTCAGGTCTTCGGACGCCAATCTTCACCAAAATTGTTTTACATACTCGTACTACCGAGAATACGAAAAATCCTAGGCATCTTACTCGAATGGGCCTTCTGTTCCGAGATACAGCTATAGAAATGAGCATTGATAGTATATCTATAAATACGACTTTTTAACACGAGCCTATATGGCCAATAATGCTTATGTCCACAGCTGTATCTTGAAACAGAGTGCCCGTTAGACGGAGATATTCTGGATTCTTCATCTCCTAGGTGATACAAGAATGTAAAAGAATTTTGATGGGGATTGGGAACCCGGACACGTGGTCCTCCCCTTGTAAGGTAGGGAGATCCTTGCCGAGCAGGTTTGGGTGGATTTTGATGGGAAAACTCGTTTTTTGGGGTCTTATCGCACTGAAAAGCGTGCCAAAAATTCTGAAGTACAAGGAGCTCATTAAAAGTTTACCCGTAGATAGTTTACTATCATACAAATCGAAAAAAATGGAAACTTTTTTTTTGCGTCAAGAAAAACACTCAACAAAACATAATTCTCGTGTATTTTAGACTTTGAAATCATGTAGGGAGCCTAAACAAAATTTACGACCAGTAACTTGATAGGTTATTAAACCATGTTTCAAATGCCTATTGAAAAGTTGGAATCGGTCCTGGTGGTCGAAAGTTATTAGCAAAATACGGGGGGAAGGTCTCTACTTTAGATTTTTTTCGTAAAATCACTATTATGGGTTTCATACAGGCCGAAAACTGTGGGAATCTTCATTTTCCAACATCCCAAGTTGGGAAAAAATTTTGGCGCAAAACAAAAGAAGTCAGAGAGAATCGGGTAAAACTGACGCGAACGGACTCAGCTTGAGACGGCCCCCCCCCCCCCCCCCCTCAGACGTCTAAACGAGACCTCTCTTGCCTTTTTCTGAAGGTATCTTCATCGACTATTTGGTAAAACCATACTCCACAATGATTTCAATGTTTGATGATAGCTGACGAGGCTCTTTGAAGTATACCAAAGTTACCCCACCCTAGCCAAAAATAGGGGGCGTTTTTTATTCTTGCAAACTCACACTTCCAAGAAGTGGATATACAACGATGATTTCGTCATGTGCTTGAAGTTCCTAAAGTCGAAAATACACGTTAGTAAAAATCTTTAAAAAAAAAAATGGAAGGATTTGGGATTGATGCTGCATTGCTCAAGGATGGTAATTCACCATCACGCAGTGTTTTGCAAATCAGTAACCATCCCCGAGCAACGCAGCATTAATCCCAAGTCCTTTAAATTTTTTTTTCTTTTCAAGATTTTTGCTAACGCGTATTTTCGACGTTGGGAACTTCAAACACATATTTCGTCAAGGCGGTGTCATTTGTGAATGTAGTATTCGGCTCCTACCCGTGTTTCGTCCCGAGAAGTGGTACTCCCGGGCGAATTTTTTGGAGCTGTTCTTTTTCGCTTCAAAATCATGCTTCCAAAAATAACGATTTAAAAAAAATACACAGCCCTTGCCAATGACCATGACCTCTCAAAAAATTGCTTAAGCGTGACTCTAGTGGGAAAAATTCTCGGGGAAATTGGAATTAGGGTCATTGGATGATCTGCCTTCCTGACAGCATGCTTGTAAATCTCTTTCTCGGGGTGTACCAAAATTACCCCTGCTGTACCAAAGTAACCCTGGTTGACGGTACTGATCAGACCATCCACTGTAATACCTGTAATAAATTTGCATGTGCAGGCCTCCCTGTTGTGGGACCAAGCAATTATCTGGCAACATAAACTGCATGGTGTCCAAATCAAGATTCCTGTGCAGTCAAGCATTGTGCTTATTGTGCGCACAACTTCAAATCCCTCAACACACAATGACTGATTCCTTGATATTTTCTCTTGAAAAAGCCAGCAAATAGCTACTCTCATAACTGCATTCAATACTTTGACAGCCCATAATAAGAAGATCCGCTGACAGTGCCTATCTGAATAGCAATCTAACATTTTGTCAAGAAAGTTATACGATTGATTCATTTTCATTTTTATATAATAGGTTATGATGCTTCTATCTCTGACTTTCATTTTCACATCAAGCTTATCAAATTCTATATCGGTGTCAAGTTGGACCAAATTCACTATCGTATCCAAAATATCAAATGTTTCAATCCCAGTGACTGTACTCACATGAGCGTTAGTCTGCAGACTACTTGACAGATTGAATAGAGAAACACTTGATTTGACTCGAACAGAAGCATCAGATCTGGGAGTCAGTTCACTTGCGTCTCCTTGCACAGAAATATTGACTTTTTATGACTGAACCTCGAGCTCAGGCACAAAATTTCACTATCTATTTGCTCACAAACGTTCTCAAATCCAAATTCCCCATTAGTTTCTTCACCAAGCTGTCCATTGGGGATACTAACTTCACTCCTAATTTCAGCTAAAGGGCAAATTTCAAATACATGAGTCATTCTTTTTAATATCTCCCACTTTTGGGTCGCGGTTCACGGATTTTTTTGAAACTTTGGGGATACGTTCTGTGGGTTCAAAGAAGATGAAACCTCCTATAAAGGAGCTCTAAGATTCACCCGTACGCATTTGGCGAGCTATTTGCGTTTTCAAAATTGCCGAAAATTTGGTTTTTCTTTTTTTTTGATTGATTTTTCATTGGTATATGGCCCAATTAGAAAAACATCAGAAAGACACGAGTTGATGGCAGAAAGTCTGAATTTTTCAACAAAAAAAATACTTTTAGATCCGAAGAAGGTTAACATAACCTCAAAAAAGTGATTTTCCCAAAAGAAATCAAGTTTTGGGACTTCAAACCTAATTTTATTAAAAATTTGAAATCTTTATCGAATTCCTCGCAATTTTTTACATCGATCTATGTCTTGAAAAAATTGGGATCTGAGTGGGACGAGTTGCTCTCAAACAGTTTTGCGCGAGATACTCGAAAAATGACACGATTTGCGCTGGGGAAAATCCATAACACGGTATGCCCTGGGGCCCCATTCTGGCCATTGATATGCCTCAAAAAATCCACCATTGGGTCCAAGTTGTGTATCATTCAAGTGTCAAAATCTCATTTAAATCGGAACCTCAGACGCCCCTGCCTCGATTCAGGCATTGCATTGCATGGGCTGAATACCGACATATTTACAATTTTAGAAGATTTGAATCTCCGTCGATCGTCTCTCCCGTAACTGACCTGTTTGTACATATGGCCTTTCTTTTTCCCTCGTTAACTGTCATTCTAATAGAAAAGCGGTTTGTTTGCGCGAGCTTGCAACAGGGCATCCTCGCTAAACAGACCAGTGCAAGGAAACATCAAACGATTTTTTTTGCCTTTCTCTGGCTCGAAGTTCACGTGATGCAGGAGCAACTTAAAAGTCCTGAGTCGCATCCGATCGATCCCGAACCGCCTTCGAGTGGGATATGCTCCACTCGAAGCCTCGAGTGGAGCGTATTCCACTCGAAGCGAGTGACTTTTCACTCCTAGTCACTCGAAGGAATTTAGAGAGCGGATGTGAACTTGTCTATCGAGTGTGACATTGTGTAAATTGAATCCGGATCTAACTCGGGACAGCATGCCAAACAGAATTGGCTCCCTTACGAAAGGAGTTCGCCCTCCAACTATATACAGGACGGATTCAAAGTATCGCGTGAGTGAGATTATGGCGAGATAAGTGGAAGCCCTATCTAATTTGGGACAGCATTGCTGAATTGATTCTCTCACGAAAGGGGTTAATTGTATCACTCTCAACCGCACCCGGGTCAAATTTGGTCAGTAGATTTTAGAGTAAAGTGTGCCCGTTGAACCCTGGATGGTCTTTATGAAGTACGCCAGCGCATTCCTGAAAAACGCTTAAGATTATCGGTACGGCTCTTGACTCAAGTCCGAGCCGTACCCCGCCCCTTCCCCCCGAGTTCGATATCTTCCAAGCCCACTATGATTCTCAGAATCATCTCAATTAAGCCAAGAAATATAATTCATCAAATGTACGTACAGAGAGTGATAACGCCCTTGACTTTCACAATAGATCGCGTCACAGCGCGTTTTTCCGTCTCTGGTGATTTTTTGTATAACACTGTCTTAGCTATTCTGATCGAATCCTATTTGTCGGGACCTAATAAAAAAAAATATCGTCAAGAACTTTGGACATTTCATGCACTTTTATGCATAGTTTCGAGTGGGTATGCATCTTTTTTCGTTTCGAAAAAAAATCAAGAAGAATTTTTTTTGAAATTTTTCAACTCAATCCGTAGTGCCGAACTCATTGATAATGTTGACACGGTTTTTGTCTTGTTGTGGAAATTCACAAAGTGGTAGTTTCGGATGCTGATTGACTTTATTACCACAGTTCGGCACAGCTCAACAGTCATGGCTAGTTATTTTCGCATAAGGAGATTGTTGTGGAGTTTGTATCTTCTCATAGAAATGTTTTCTATTTAATGATCACGCAGTTATCACACATGATTATACACTGTTTGTTACCCGAACGCAGTGAAAGAAGATGGTTCGTTCTTTCGGCCGCGAGGGCGCGTGAGGATGAATGTCATCTCCCAATAGTATTAAGAAGACCCGCCAGTGTGACTTGATAAGGAATTTGATAATAGTTACTTGAAACTTCTAAAAACTTGATGCATGTAACATAATGAATTTGTTTGACTTCCTAGATGAGTGCGTCATGATCAACCCAATTTCAATTACACCTCAAAATCTTGAGACTCTTCATTCAGAACCGTAGTTATTGCACTGTTTGCGATATCCTTTCTTGAGAACCAAAATCCGATCGACAAGAAATCAGAACAGAGATCAATTCGTCTCCTTCGAATCTTCTTTTTCGAATTAGAGCGTGGGTAAACATTGTCATTTAAACTACCTAGTCTTCAAAGCTAAGATCGCCTTGTTAGTGAATTCACACTCTATACTGGGTGGGGTCGTCGGAGTAAATCATCGCCACCAGCAAGTCCAAAAGTTCCACCCGCAAATATTTCATGCCCAAGTGGAAGCCAGTTATTTTGTGCTTCCATGGAGATTTCCGCGTTCCTCCGAATGACCGCCAATGAAGATGATGCCTGATAGCCGTCATATGCATCGCAAGCTCCGCAAGCTCTAACCCACTTCCATTCTCTCGAATCGGAAATGCAAGGTCTCGAATTAGCGGAGCGCGATTTTTATCTCAATTAGCGCGCTCGGGGCGCGGTGCTGCGAGGCTGCGGCTCGGGATCGGCGCCGCGCAAGGCATCTGGCGCGCTAACTTGCATATGCACATGCGTGCAGCGATCGCACTCGCGAGCTGCATAACTATGCGGCCGTAGCACCAGCGGGGAAGGGGCCCCGGCCCGGCCGAGCAGATAAATGCGCGGCCGAGGCCGAGCGCGGCTCAGTGAGCGCGAGCTTGCGATCTCGAATTCTGAATCGGGCGCGCGACAGGCGGGCTCGGCTCGACGCACACCGCGCGGGCTGCGTACGAAAGAGCGCGAAGCTCGCGATCCGGCGACGATGTTGCTGCCGCTGCTGCTGGCGCAGCTTGCGCTGCTCGCGCTGCCCCGGGCGGAGGCCGCCTGCGTCAAGGTAGCCAACGAGCAGGAGCTGCTCGAGTACAGCTGCGAGGGGGGCTCCGTGGCCGACTTGGACCAGGTGCCCAGCTTCGCGGAGAAGATCCGGCTCGAGCACGTGCACGTGGATCGGCTGAGCGAGGGCCTGCTGGCGCGCTTCGCGCCCACCCTCGTCGTGTTCTCGTGCACCTTCTGCGGCCTCGCGGACGTGGACGAGCGCGCGTTCCGCGGCATGCGCAACCTGCAGCAGCTGAGCCTGGACAACAACCGGCTGCGCGCCGTGCGGGCCGCCTGGTTCGACGACCTGCGCCTGCTCACCTACCTCGACCTCAACTACAACGAGATCGAGCACGTGGAGCCCGGCGTGTTCGAGCGCGCGCCCGAGCTGGTCGACCTGCGCCTCTCGGGCAACCGGCTCGCCTGCCTCGACCTGGCCGCGCTGTCGCGGCTGCGCGACCTCAAGCGCATCTTCCTCAACGAGAACCCGAGCTTCGGCTGCCCCAACGCCATGAGGAGCTTCCTCGCGCAGCGCGGCATCGACTTCGAGCCCGACGCGCACTGGGACTCGCTCGCGCGGGACCGCGTGCCGGCGGGCGAGCCCCTGGCCCCCGCCAACGACGAGCGCCGCTTCCAGCCGCGCCCGAGCTTCTGGCCGCCGAGCGAGCCCCCCGCGACCACCACCACGTCGACGACGCAGCAGCCGCCGAGAAGGCCCTACGTGCCCGAGATGATCCAGCCGTCGCTGCCGAACCAGGACTTCAGCTTCCAGACGCCTTACTACGCGCCCAAGGTGACCCAGCAGCAGATCGATCGCTACAGGAGCGAGCTCGAGCAGGCGCAAAACTACACGGACCAGGCGCGACAGTCGTGGAACGACACCGTCTCCTCGGTGCTGTCCAACAGCACCCCGCCGACGATCGTCGTGGCCGGATACCAGCCCGCCACCACCGAGTGCCCCAGTGCCGCTTGCAGAGTCGCCGAGGCCGCGTCGATCGCCGCGATCGCTCTTGGCGTTGCCGCGGCAGCTGCGAGCCGCTGGGCCTTGTAGTTTAGATGATTCTTCCGATGATCGCGATGAGAGGCTCGTTGAGCTTCTCGATGGCATGTTTGAACGGCGCGCGCCAGCGGCAAGCTGCGCGGCGCGCGTGACAAGCCGCGCGAGTGTGTGCACGTGCGGGTATGATTGTGTGCTGACGGTTATTAGTTGGTGTCAGCCATGTGTGGACCTTCTCTCATCCCAGCTACGCAATAGAGGTGCTTGGTGCGAATAGTAACTCGATTTGTGCAATCCGACGAGATCAAATGGATAGCGTAACTGCGCCCATTGTATACCATGCCAACTGTACATCTGCTTATCCACGCAAGCTCGTAAAATGAAAAAGTTTATCATCGCCAGCAATACATCAGACCTGCCGGATCAGAGTCTTCTGAGTGGGCAGGAGCCTCAGATATTCAATATCTCGAAATTTATGCGATCTCCAGGCTTAGAAACTGACTGCATTACTCACCTCGACTCTTAGCTGAAGAGATAACTATGCAAATTCATCCACATTTCTCACAGTTTTCGTCCAGAACTGTGATGTTCCAAGGAGTAAACCAACTCACAATCAGTTCAAATACCGAATGATGGAATAGTTGTTCCCAGTTTCAACGTGTTACTTGTAATAAAGTCTTCGTGGTTGATTGTTTCAAAATCTTTGAAAAAATGATCCCGTATAGTTTACACGGTTTTGCAAAGAAATAACAATCTTCAGATTGACACCCCACGATCAGCTCATTGACACTTTTTGAGCTCGCAATGTTAAGCCCATAAATTTGTGGTTTTAGTTCGAAAAATGCGCGATAAAAACGAAGTCTCAGTGATCAGGTTTGCATCAGTTATCAAAATTACCATCAAATTTTCCAAATAGAAAACAATTCAAAACACCACGCTCATTCGACCGTATTGTGAACGGAGATTTTTATCTATTGTAATAATCACCGTTATTCAGTGGAACATTACACAATTCAGATCTTCTTCAATACAACAATTTCCACAATTGTCTCTCTCCGCTCTAAATCTAAAATTGTGGATACAAAATCTACGTACAAATTGAGGTTTACCACGTGCAAAATTGTAGAATCAATACTTAGATAATAATCTGCCATCAATTCAGCTATAAAATTGTGATAAACCTCAACTTCAAATCGTGGTAATTGTTGGAAGGGATCTCCGGTTCTTGCCGCTAGGTGCCATGGAACAGAGTCAACTCATTCCACCCGAGAGAAGTAAATGACCAATTCGATATGACCCTGTGCGAAAGCCCCGCATGCACATGAGAGTCTCAGACACTACTTTGAAACATTCGCACAACCGGATAGGCGATTAACGTGAACTTGAAACAAGTCCCGTGCCTCCGGAACACTTAGGAATGGCTACAGTCTTACACGGTTGCAATCTATAAGGTTCCATATGTTTAATCCTTGAAATTCAGCGTTCCGATTCTTCAGTGTGAGTTATCACTATATAGAAATGTAAATGATCTCACATATTGAATATGTGCAGAATCACTAACTAGTATCGTGCGGAGCCATAAATTGAAAGTGTAAAAATCCATAACTAGAGATTGTGGAGTGCAATTCACAGTTTGAAACGGAGGGAAATCTACAATTTGATTGTTAGACCGAAAATCGGGCACGATTTCAAATTGTGCCCGAGTTCTCACATAGTAAAATTATGGTATATCACAATTTCAATTATGGAATTCCACAATTTCAGATTTAGAGTGACCTATTTAATCTAAAACCAGAATTATATTATGCCATGACCAGGTACTGCGAAGGATTTTCGAATAGATGGAGTTATGCACGACAATTGTCCAAATTCTACTTTGTCATCGATTTGGAGAAATGTTGTTAACTTGATGTATTTCCCGTCGTGCAGTGTTCGACCCTCCTAGATTACATAATATAACGGGCGATCCACAGATGTAGCCGTGATGAAGCTCGTGCATAGTTGAGACAGGCAACACCTAAGCTTTTCAAATGAAACACTTCATTCGGTAACATAATTTTAAGACTCATCAACCTGAGTGCCAGTAAAATGAATGATGCTCTGTTGGATCCTCGTTTAGCTATGATATTGGAAGATTTTTGATGATCAGTTGTGAATGGATCCTAATTATCTCTCGTTGGTGAAACAAAAATGTGTAATGGGATTTTGAAAATTGTTTGCAATAGGTTACCGTACAAACCTATGCTTCTGGTAATATTAGTTCTTACGTCTAAAACACATTGTCGTCACCATCCATTCTGCCGTGATCGGAAGCTATAAACTCCTTTCATTATCAACATATTTTCACGATTGAATTTTACGTTTATTAAATGTTATGTTCATCATTCGGATTACTTTCAACCCCATTGGGGATTATCCATCACTTTAATTCATGCAAGCTTAGTGAAGGCTCTCATTGGTAGCTGTCTAGAATCTCACTCCCTATGTTATGCGCTTCTTCTGTAGAAGTTGTTTCTATATTTTGAGGTTCAGTACATTGAGCATATAATGTGAGATGCTGCGTTTGTGCGTAAGTAGTGATGTAAGATTTACCACGATCAAATCTCAGGTATGGATCCAGAACTGGGCGATTGGGGCTATCGCCCCTCTCGAGGCCGAAATTTTTGCATGCGGAACCAAGACGTGAATGCACGCGAGCGAAATTTTCTTGGAATCGCCTCCTTCTTGACTCAAACCGCCCTTGCCAATATCGGTTCCTGGATACGCCACTGTTGAAACCGGGGCATGAATCTGTAAATTGCATTGTGCAGTATTTCCATAACGTCGCTCTTAGCGCCTACAATTTTTATCATTGCTTTGTAAGATATTTAGTTATTTTATGCGTCTTATGACGTGCATCATAGGTTTTCCTTCGAAATTATTGGTGTGGTGTAGTTACTCAATCTTTTGAGCTGCTAGATCCCCATCACGTATAATTATCTATTTGTAGATATTTGGAACAAAACATGGGCGAAATTATTCCAACTACCGAACGAGTAAGTGAATGACACATAAACTATGATCCTTTCTTACAAATGAAGTCACTACTGCTTCGGAGAAAACTTGGACGTGTAAAAATTTCTTTTCTAATTTTGTACACTTATTTGGCTGGGAGTGCTGATTTAATTTTAGAAAATGATCATTGGTAGTTGTGAGTTACTTCTGCTATTTGAGCTGCTTTTACTATTTGAGAGCAAGGTACACCGAGGAACGGAGGTGATCAATTCTCACATTTTTTCGAAATATCTAACCTGGATTAAAATTCAAAGTCAGCTTAAATGTGCATAATCTCCATACGTTCTTAATTTAATCATGTTTTGGACAACCAAGTAACACTTACAAGGGGGGGACCAAGGGTGCGGGTCACCAATCTTCACTAAGATTCTTTTACAGCGTCGCACCACCTGAAATATGAAGGATCCCAAGTAATTCTGTCAAATAGACTTCGCGTTCGGAAAAACAGACCAAAACCTCATCATTGGCTATATAGGCCCGTGTTAAAATGTCATAGAGAGATATTTGCAATACTGAAGTTTTTTTGACTGTGTCTCTAGATAGGAGGCCCATTCGACAGAGATACTTGGGATTCACATTTTAGGTGGCACGAGTCCGTAAAAAATTTTTGGCGAAGATTGGTGATCTGAAATCCCGATCCTCCTCCCCTTGTTAGTTGCCATTAAGCTATTTCATGAATGAAATTCAAAGTAAGATTTTGATCAGTTATTCCATTCATTCGTTCATAAGACAATTTTTCTCCATGTAATCTCTGGAAAAAACCTTTTTTACTTCTAGTCCAATGCCCATAATGGTCAAGCTGTAATGATATCAATTTGATGAAGAGGTATTCCAGACTATTGTACTGTTCATCATTCAGCCTTAGCACAAAATTTTATGTAAATATGTGTGAAGTATCGTCATATTCTGATGTAGAGTCCAGTGTACATGTGTGCTAACGTGTTTTCTTGGAGCAGTCTGAATTTTTTCTGTCAGGGTCGCCTGTCCCACTCACACTCATAGATTGCGGTATGAGTATTGTAAGGGAAGTGAAAGATCTCGATCTTGACAGTTCATGTCTCTCATGAGTATACAATGTGTACTGCACATGTTTCGTGTATGTAAGCGTATGTCGTTGTGTATTTCTGATGTTGTATATGTACCAATTACTTGCATGCACCTGTCTATATTTTAATAATACATTTAGAGAGTATATTTTTATACGTGAAAATTACATTAGACGTGCTTGAAGCATTTGGAAAATATTCGAAGGCCACTTGAAAATCGACAGACAAACTTTAAAGGGGACAAAATGTTTAACGCTTTAATTACTCGTGTTAACAAGGAGAATATATAGCACTTAAATAACCAGAACGAACCAAGGAATATTCAAAGAAGTTAGGTACCGCCACTGTGATTCAATTGAGATTATGCAGTGACAGATATCTGAAGGACTGATCTAAAGAGACAGAGCGCCTTATGCCACGCAAACAATTAATTCTCCTCCAAAGTCGTTGACCTCGTCAACTAAATTGTTTGGTATTCTTTCTTTTACTCTGATCAACGATAAACAATTTTTAGCGCTTAGACTTATCTGTGCATACACAATTTAACAGCAGGAATTATATTTCTTTCGCGAGATATTTTGAATTTGGGCGAAACAAAGTTTTTCGTATATCGTCTCCACTATTAACAACTCATGAGTCCGCCAATGAGATTTATAAATGATAGGAATCATTTGGCTAAAACTATTCCATATGCCAAATCTAGGTCTGTAAATTTGAGTGCCATAAATAATGGACGAAATAATATATATAGTACAGGATGGTGATGTCGGATCGCGCTGGTAATTTGATTATTGAAGAAAAAAGTCTTTTTCCTATGGAATGAAAGAAGGATTCTCTGACTTTCGATTGTTTGAAATATGATTGACATGTAATAATAAAAATGCTGCCTTAGAATCAACAAAGGCATCGTTGAATTTTTCTCAATCCCATCCCTCAATCTTGAACGTATTTTTCTTTTGAGAATAATGCGTGCTGACTCCATTTTCCCATTAATGCCAGAGGTATCTAGAAATGTTATTAACTGTGTTCCTTATCTGCAATTTTTTCTTGCAGTGGCAGCATCTGATTCAAATTGATCAGCAATAGTTGCAAGGCTATTTGTTTGTACGCATTAGGGAAAGGGTCCACGCATTTGGGAGACTTCAACCTTATTTGTATTTTTAGAACTCTCATTACATTCCTTTCAGGCAATGATAAAATTATCTTGTTTTGGTGCTAAATTTACAATTCTGGTGGTTCAGATATTCAAAATATCGAACATGAGCTCAAAAATTTTATAAAAACCTAAAATGAGGTATGCGCATGGTTTCTTGATAACCATATGAGCTTGGAGATATGTGTTCGAAGGATGATTTAGCAACTTCATGTGTTGAGATAATGATGAAATCTGTCAATTGAGTATCTTCAGGGGTACACTGTAAAAAGAAATTCTCAAAGTCGCATCACTAGGCTTGCTGACTTTTTTACTTAACACTCTCAGTGGAATGATTTTCAGGCGTCAAAATTTGTCGGTTCGTCTGACTTTTAGAAAGTAGTACTGATTTTTTTGGATCACGGGCTGAAGGGAGGCCGTATAGAGTCAATTTGTCGTCTGCTACAGCCCTAGTTTGTGCCACAATTTTTGCTGTGTGCATCTTGGACGAACCGGTTAGCCATAATATCGCTCGCTCCATAGCGCAATTCTCTCGAATCTACTGATTCCAATGAGCACTCGTACATTGCTCTACCTACGATACAACTCGCGATATTTCTGAAACGGTGGAACCAACAACATCGTGGTTATGGATTTTCAATACCGTTGCAAAAATATCGCTAGTTGTATTGTAGGTAGAGCAGTATCCAAATACTCATTGGAATCAGTAGATTCGAGAGATTTGCGCTATGGAGGGATATCATGTCTAACCGATTCATCCAAGATGCACAGAGCAAAAATTGTAGTACAAACTAGGGCTGTAGCAGACGACAAATCGACTCTGTACGGACTCCCCTGAAGGCTCAATTTCAAGTTTATACCCGCTATGCTGATTTTTGTCCTGCGATCTAGCAGAATATGACTATCAATTTTACAAAACATGGTAATAAACCTAGCTCAAATAAATTTAGCCTGAGCAGATTTCATCAAGAGGGAGAGAGAGAGAGAGAGGTTATGCGTATCTGCCATTGAATTACATGAAGTATCGAAGAGAAATATTTTCGTCAGTCGAGTGTACGATAATCGACTCGATGCAAAATCATTCCTCAATGTTTTACAGCAATCTCAAGGAAAACCGCTGGAAATGAGGAAAAATCAAGTATCACTCACTTTCAGTTAACATCCGAATCCAGACACATGCATTCACTGACTTTGAGATACGTATCTGCTGAATCGTACTACATCTTAATTTCATCATGAATGTGATTGATTTTTAGAATTTCTGTTTACAGTGTAATTAGGTGAGAAATAATCATTAATTTATTGAAAACGCGTGAATAAATAACCTCTTGAAACTTCTAATCAATGTTTTCCATCATTATCTCGACACGTAACGTTGTTAAATCATCCTTCAAACACATATAGTATGACCAGTCTAAGGTGGCCACCCCCTTGGCGATTTTTTTCTATGCGAGGTACAAATTATTTTGAAGCGTATTCCTACATAATTTGACC
>JAPYYZ010000210.1:0-23716 GCA_030522705.1 Eretmocerus eremicus | reverse complement strand
TACCAGTAATTTTTACGAAAGAAGTATCGATACTTTGAAAGGGCGTAGGATATCCAAATTCACGTTTATTCCTTCGACCTCGAGCTGAAAAAAAGCTAATTTGAATCCAGCAAAAATTTTCAATAGACTTGTAACAATTTGTTCAACATACAAAGCAGTCGGATCAAAAGGAAATGTAACCCGACCACTCTAGCAAGAGCCTTGAAAAATCATCGATATTTTTCAAAACTCGTCCAGCTACTGGGTATATCGCCGCTCAAGTCGAGTGCCACTCCTCGAAAAGCATTATTCCACGCGACAAAGAAGCCTGCCTATAACCGAAGGTCGTCCAGCGCAACTCAAGACGAGATTGATTCATATATAGGTACCGAGTGTCGCGCGTGCATCTCGAAGACCGCTTCATTTTGATCCCGATTTTTTTTGCGCATCTCTGAAAATCGAGATCTTGGAAGAACGAAACGGCATCGGTGCATCGAAGGTAGGGATTGGTTACTCAGAGTCAAATTGCGCAAATTATGTTGGCAACCGGCTCTTACGAGAACGTGCTCTCGCGAATAGTCGCACAGCAGGAATCGATATCCCGCTCGTCGAGCGCTAGGACCACGTGACGGGGGTGCGGTACTCCTGACGTCATTCCGATCCGTCCCGCAGTCGTTATTTTCAAACGAATTATCGTGAGTCTCGTTCCAGCGTGAGCGAATTCTAGATTATATCACACTCCGCTATTTACACGCGATCTCGGTAATCCCAGGATTGATTCAATCCGGATCGTGAGAACTTCGCTTTGCTTCTGGAATGAGGGTGAATTTCGGTAGGCTCGGGGTTAGTTTGGCGATTGAGCTAGTGTCATACTGTAACTCTGTTGGATAGTTCGGAAGAAATATTGACGATTGCAATGATTCTGTAATTGAGTGAGCAAAGCGAGACTATTCTGAGACACAACAGCCAGGGTTTGAGAGAACTCTATCAAGGGAATCCGGAATGGGTTTAGTTTAGGCTCGGCAAAAAAGTTTCCAACCGAAATTACCGAGTATGATTCACAAAGCTTCACATATGACTCAATTGACACGCCTCATGTGCAACCTTTTGTTGATTGAAAACGTCAAAATCACCTTTCGCTCACTAATTATTCCTCACTGAAGGACATCAGTATTAATGGATTATTCTAAGATGAGCTACCTGAAGGAGTCCTGGAATCGACCCACTCTCAATCTTGAGAGAATTTTCATTTCATTACATTTCTATCAAACATATACCTGAAGCATTGAAACGCTTTCCAAGAGTTGATCGTTTGATCTCATTATAAACCGAACAAGTGCGGCTTGCAATCAGTTCATGAAACGAGTAACGAGAGCTACAATAAGCTATTTGACTGAAAGCTATATCGAATGATGAATCAAAAAATATTTGTCGGACTGATCGGCATCAGTCCTATCGAATGAATGCCGAAGGAAGTCGCCGAATCAGGTGGCATCACTTTCGCAAAAGACTCCACAATTTATCGATTTCAAAATGGGTGGAAGGGCTTCTACTTCCTCGCAATGATTCAGATCGCAGCTATCGTCTCGGATCTTAGACATGCGTTTAAAGCTTGGATACCAGACTTTTGCTCTTTCACAAAAAATATTATGGTGCAATCAATTGTCATCTTCATGTTGGAAATAGCATAACCACAGAGCGTGAAATGATAATCCCCGTGACTAGATATTCTGGCGATATTAAGCAAATCTTAACTAACACTAATTTCAAAGCCACTTGAACTCAAACCAAATTGTGACCTCTTTGATTACAGGTTTCTTGTCCTGGGATAAAGATAGTTGTCACGTGGACCTTGAAAAGGAATTGCAAGCTTTGGTGGCACAGGCTCCAGAGGGTGAAGAAGCCAGAAACGGTGGGTATCGATTAATATTTGCTGATTTTCATTCATCAACCTCAATCGATGATGAGCTCATGAACAAACGCTGAATGACCACTCATCAATCGGCCATTTCAAAGAGCAAAACTTGTATCACAGGAAACATAATTTCTTAACCTGTGATGCCTTCTAGTCGTTTTAGACGCTAGAAAGCGTAACGAATCAATTGCGATCCGAATCGGCCTTCGGGTTCATTTTAGATTTGGCAAACGTGTAATTCTTTCCATGTTTCAAAATTTTTCGCCTCTTAGTGGAAGGAGAAGCTCTACTCTATCGACATTTGTCATAAATTGATTTTAAATAAAACAAAACAATGTTTCGAAAAGGTAACTTCAAGCTGTCCTGTATCGGTGGAATGAACCTTTGTGTAAAATTTTGGAGCGATCCTTTGAAAGTTCTTAGAATAATTTAGACTATAGTGCAATATATTGTAATGACACTACAGTTCATTACTCCAATAGCTTTCAACGGATCGCTTCAAAATTTTACTCAGTGGTTCATTCTACCGATACGCAGGGCAGCTTGGAGTTACTTTTTTGAAATATTGTTTTGTTTTATTTCAAATCACTTTATAATTAATGTCGGTAAGGTAGAGCTTTTACAGGATCTTAATGCCATTAGTTGTCAAAAATTATTGTCTCAGCCATCAGTTGTTATCACATCTCAAATCTGAATACTAGTAACTTTTTTTTGTATGTTGACTCTAATCTGCACCTTTGTGATGAGACGTGAGATCAATTCAATTCTACCTCTTTCTGGGAGCTTGAATCGAGCTCATCTCTTCATATTCATTAGCTGTATAGGTTCGTAGTTTGTATTCATCGTCAGTTACTATGAAGCAACTAGTTCGGCGAGAACTGATATTCAGTCAATCCCATTCTGTACAAATCACTGAAAGAATAAAATGAGCTCAAATCTGAATATTTTCTTTCACACAAATGCTATACTTTTCTCACTGATGGAGAAATTCAATGGATTAGATTCGCAGAAGTTTTGACCACTCTTAATTTTCACTGACAAGGATACGGTAATAAGAATTGCGGGGTTTCGGCTTGAACCACAAAGCAGTGAAATGTATACCTATTCCTGAGCCTATGGTGGCTGGATTTTTACCGCGTAGAAGACACTAAGCTTCGCTGATCCCCACGGTGAAATTCGTTCACATAACAAACTCTCCCCTTACGAGTGGCAAACTCAGCATCACAGTGTCCATCTCTCGGACCTACCTACATGGAAGTTTCAATTTCTTATGTCATGAATTCCAGATTACATTTTAATGCGATTTGGAACCGATACCGGTCTTTAAACGAGAGAGTGATTTTTTCCAATGTTGAGGGATTTTCTGGTACTGCCGTAAGGGCCAGTGACACAGAAATTACTCAATTTGTTGTAGCCGGCCTTCATGATTTTGTTGAGCTGATATTAGACATAACCTATCCATGGAGAAAATCATTCGTCAAACTTCATTCAACTTTCATTAACGGTGATCAAGTATGATACAAAATTCTTTCGTGATGTGTGATAAAAAAATTTAATTTGAGTATTCCCTTTTGGTTGCAATTTTTAGGTGAACGTCTCATACAATATGCAACTGAGAATCTCGTGACTGAAGTACTCATCTATCCTCAAAGCAATACTTTGTTACAATGTATTCGCAATCTTCTCGCAAGTTTCACAAAGCATCGACACATAATTCACGCTGGCTACACGTTTGGTGGGAATGGTTCCTGGATATTACAAGTAATGATCAACGCTACTGATGAAATTTTTCATCTCCCAAGACAGAACTTATTTTTGCGCATTCTCTACAGGATGGGACCTTCAGCCTAGCTGATTTTTTAGATGCGTTCAGTGAACATGAAGTGCAACGGGTACTGCGAGCTTACGAAAATAGTGTTACAGTGGATATCCATTGTGCGGGAATTGGCGATTGGTCCACAGCACGACTGTCCAAAGAAGCATGCACAAGGTATTTAGGGTTGAAACTCATGTTATTCACGGTGATTTGATTGCAAGATGATCAGTAAATATGAATTTCAATAATACTATTTTTGTCCTACAACCCTCTTCAGACTACAAAGAAACATGTAACACATATGTATTTTCACAAGATTCACAATTCTTCATGCAATGCTGAAAAAAATTTGGTCAAACTATTCATGCATAATATTTTTTATGAAATTATCTGTGGGTCCCATAATGCACAGACATACGTCTGTGAGATCAGAAAAATATTCATCCAAGATATCTCGAAGTCGTTGATTTACCAAACTCGAAATGAAACTGTCCGTCACAATAAGCGGTTATGAGTTTCAAAAATCATCGAGATGTTACTAACGAATTTTTCTGGAGAAGTTGATAAAAATTATGTATATGCGTTCCAGAGCCTGTCGAGTGAGAGTTAATCCCGACGACGTCCTCACCGCTGGTGTTCCAGCCATCACGAGTTTTTCTCAGTACATTGGGCAATATTTAGTTGCTCAAACTCTCGATCACCTCATGGAGCCATCTGACATTGTTGGCAATATCAGATTCACTCATCCCACATTGTATGTCTTCCCGGGTGGACAAGGAGATGCCGCCCTCTTTGGTATCAATGGTTTCAACATGTTGGTTGATGGAGGTTTCGCAAGAAAAGCGTGCTTTTGGGATTTCACGCGTCATCTTGACCGTCTCGATGCTGTGCTGTTTACTCATATAAACAATAGTAATGTTGGCGGAATGTCCAGTGTTCTACAGAAGAAGAAGGAAACGCATGTTTACCCACAGATAGGCCACTTCTTTTGTAATCTCTCTGTAAGTACCTAATTCAGACTGCCACTAAAAATACAGGAACACAGAAAAATGGTCTTTCAAAAATTTAGATTGCGCTGCTCAAAGCTCAGATTAATATTTCAATAATGTTAACCTTTCCACTCGACACGAAATATATGATTATTGGAAAATTTTTGGAACATAATCGAGAACGTTAATTTATAGGGATCAACAAGGTGTCCTCGCGCTCAAAAAATTCCTATATTAGTTAATAAAGCACGCCCAAATTACTCATATAAAGACGGGGCCCTTCTGAATGGAAAGGACACTCAGGAGTCAATCACACTCATAAGTAAACGTGGGAGTGCAAGTGAGACAAAAAGATCTGAAGTGCGGTCTGAAGTTAAACGAACTTGTGAACAGTTCAGATTGTTTCCGAGTGTAAATTCTGAGTATTCTTTGAGAAATATTGATTATATCCCAGACTACATTGGACGATAACTTGCTGTCACTTATTGAGTTAATTGAACGTCATTGAATAGTTTCACGGATGCAACTTCACTTCCAGGATCGATTCCAAATCGGGTAGAGATACTACTCTCAAAATGCGTGTATTGATTCGACTACAAATTTTTTCGCGTAAATATTGTTGAGAGTCAAGATGCTTGCATCTCAAGGTACAACTCCAGTGTAATGGGAAAATTCGTCATTTCAAAAGCTATAACGTCCATATGTACCCTCCGTCAATATAAAGAATTGATTTCGGAGGATTTTTAGCTCATATGAATATAACACAATTGATTTACTAATAATTCGCATCACGTCATCGAACAAATTCATGGTTACAAAGAAAAGTTTGTCCGCAGAACATTATCAAGTACAGAAAGGCCCTCTACCGCGCATACTGTCAAGTACAGAAAGGCCCTCTACCGCGCATACTGTATATAGTATTTCTGATGAAAGTCATTATTTGGCAAGCCGTAGAACGATTGTCATGCCACAAAAAGAAGATTTTGAAATAATCATTGAAGCACATTAAAGTATCATGAAAGTGACTTTGGTATATAATCGACTGATCAGACTTCGATAAAATTTGTCGCGAAGGTTGATTTTTCTGTCAATTGGACTCACGAGGGAAGGCCGAGAGGTCCTCTACCTAAAAAAAAATAACTCATTTTTATTGACTTAGGGATTTCGAACGCTAGAAATTACTTATTTTGAGAAATGATTCATTAGAAATAACTCATTAAAAAATCTGATTGAAAAAATGCTACATACTCGAATGCAGTCCATTGATTGTTGAAGATTTTTCAAATCTTACCAATGAGTCGGTTCTATTGAGTCATTTCTATGAGTCATTTTTCAAATGAATCTTTTCCAGTGTATCAAATTCCTGAGTCATTATGGTTGACTTATTTTCTTCGGCAGGATCTGTGTCATCAATTTCTCCCATCTTTTGACATACTCGTACCACCTGAAATATGGAGCATTCGAAATATATTCGTAAAATAGGCCTCCTATCATTAAATTTTTCTATGTCTCTGTACCAGCTAGTATAGACGATACTGTACAGTGTCGCTACAAGTGGTCTCATTTCTCCATCTATCATTATATCGAGTCAATTTCTGAATATTCTATACAAAGGTTACTCGTATCAGTCATTACATACAATTCCATTCTCAATTCTACAGGAAAGGCGCCAAGTCAAATCGCCCGATGGACATAAGGATATAGATCCACTGATTTTGGATCTTATCGACGTTGGTCAGGAAATGATGGTGAACTTGCGCCATATTAATCTTCATCCACATCCGTGTTACAGAGATTCAGAACCAATAAATCTGTACCATAAAGTTGGACATGGTACGTTAGATATGTATATACTGAGTCCAAGTAAGGACAGCCGTGAGGTTCGTGAATTCATGATGAAGTGGAATACCTCAGACTCGAAAGTGTTTGCAGGCTTGCACAGAAAAGATTCGAGCAGTATCATTTTTCCGATCCAAAACTTAGTTTCAATATGCGCTATGTTGGTGTGGAAACCTGCGAATCCAGAGGATACCATTACTCGTATCTTATTCCCTGGGAGCACGCCTCAGCACAAAATTTTTGAAGGTTTTGAACGTCTCAAGAAATTAGACTTCCTTAAACATCCTGTATGTTCAGCAAAAAGCATCTCACCGTCTGTATCGACAATGGTAGTAAAGGATAAATACTCAGTCTTGAAGACTAAATCAAATAATTATGATAAAGAAACCAAGCGATTAGCAGAAGGTAGAAGAGAAAAAAAGGAAATAATAGAAAACAAACCTGTGAAAAAAGATTTGTCTGATGAGACTCAAATTAAAGTGCCAACGGGAAGATTGCCTACAATTTCCCATTCAAAGTCAGATGCAAAATCAAAAAAGAGAGCAGAGAACGATAGCAACGATTTTGAGGTCAAGGAGAGTCGAAAATTTGAGAAAGATTTGAAAGAAGCAAGGGATCAAGTGGGAAAACTAGAAAAATCAAGCCGAGCGGAGGTAGGGACAAAAAAGACTGATATTCTGAAGGTGGAAACCAATAAGACTGCTATTTCAAAGGATTCTAAATCACAAAAAATTGATACGAAAAGAAAGGAAAATCTTGATGGAACAAAACAAATTATTAAATCCAACAAATCAGAAGGGACGAATAAACTCTCATCTAAAATAGTGGACAAGAAACCTAAACCAACCGGGGAGAAAAAAGATATCATGAAACCATCCCCAACAACTCCAAAGAAATCCATAGTTAACGCGTCCACCAAGACCGAGAGTGCGAAATCTGCCGTAAAGATGACGACGAGGTCGCTTTCAAAAACCTCCAATGTGGTTCCTGCCAAAAGTGCTAAGGACGCGAATAATAGAATGGTAGTCGAGAGGAAGAACATTGAACTCGCATCAATGAAAGAGTTGAAAAATGTTACAACGGATCCCAAAACATCCACCAAAACTAAAGCAGGGGAGCGAAAACCCGTAACACGGCGTCCAAAACCCACAAGTCCAAGCAAATCTCGTCTTCCTATGAGTCCAGCTAAATCGAACAAAAGTACACCAACTGCTTCAGTGAAATCAGAGAAGGATGCAGTCATACGGAGGGTGAAAGGAGGCACTACTGATTCCTCAGCTGTTTCGTCACCTTCGATGACAGACATTGGAACAGCTTTGAAACTGGCCGATAAAAATCTCACCGAGAAATCGGAAGACATGTCACTTGATTCAATCGAATGTAAGGTGTTGGCAGATTTGAAAGAAGAAAGAGAGGTTGTTGAAGAAATTGAGGCTGTTTTACAGAAAGCTGAACGTGTGGAAGCTCATAAAGAACGTTTGGACGAAAATGGAGATTTAAGAGTTTCTGAAAAAAAAGACGAGGAAGCAACTGAAGATGATATTACTGCAGAAATGAATGATGGTCCATTGAAGATTTCGAGAAAAGAGAGTCAAGAATTAACAGAAGAAGATGAGTATCTGATTGTTGAAAAAGAAGAAGTCTTTACAGAAGATTCTATGCAAAGTGAGAACGCGGAACAAAAACACCAGCGTGATGAAACCGAGACAGAGAAAGCTAAATTTGCAGTTGAAACAGATTTACAGGAGAATGAGCAACAATTGGAGGCGGAAAAAGATTTTTCTGAAGAGAAGAAAGATGAACTACCCGAAAAAGAGATCACCGAATCGTTAGAAAAATCCATGGAGGAGAAGCTAATAGAAATGGAAACTGCATGTGAAATTCTACCCAAAGAGCTCATTAGCAATGAAGATATGGGAATAGGTGAGAAAAAAGAAGAAAAGGACGTTCCCAAACTAAAAGAATTGGACGAGAAAGAATGCTCCAACACTAGCCTTGTTGTGAAGGCAGATTCTAGTGCAGAGAAAGGATTGCCAGAGAAATTAGAAGGGTCTCAAGAAAAGATATCGACGCTTGAATCGGGAGCTACTACAGCACCTACGTTGCCGGAAGACGAAAGAATCCCTTTGGATGAAATAAAAGAAGTAGTTGATGAGAAACATGTCATAGAAGTAGTTGAAGAAAAAGACGTCTTCAAGCAGAAAGAAACAACGATAGAAACACACGAGGTACAAAAACCAGAGATCAAAGACCTAAATGTTCAGCCCTCGGTGCATCAGGCTACTCCGAGAGATGTAGTGAAAACACCGGATGAAGTAGCTGATTTACCTGTACACGAGGAAGTTGATCCCAAACTTTACAGGTTAGATGAAACAGAGAGGGAGAAAGAGAAAGATCAGAAGAACTCATCCCATATTGTGGAAGAGAAAGATTTTCAAGCTGAAGCTCCAGTGAAAGAAAAAGGCAAGGGAGTTCTAAGTTTTTTTGGTAAGGTCGCAGATAAGTTTGAGAAAGGAATAGACAAACTGACCAAGAAATCGAGAAGAGATTCTGAGAAGGATGGCGATGATGAGTCATCAAAATCAGTCTCACCAAAAGAAGCGAAGATCGAAATAATTTCTGAGGATAAAATAAAGGATATTCAAGATACTGAATCAGTCCCCGTTGGAGTTGATATTCAAATGTCCTCAGTGGAAAGAATTGAACATACTTCAGTAGCCTTCGCGAAAGGTGAAGGGTCGAGGTTACTGCTTGAGTCTGAGATCAGAGATTCAGGGAATGTGGCACAGCAAAACGAGGAATCTGAGAAAATTACAGCAGCTAGAGAGGCATCCACAATAGACGTTTCATGTAAAGAAGAGACTGAAACTATCGAAGCAATTGAAGGCAAGCTAGGAGAAGGGGCGGATAAATTAAAAAATTTGAAAGACAGTTTACAGGATTCATTAGAGGCTCTCATGGGTAAGACGGCCGAGACGGTCGATGACGCAAAGCGGTCTGAAGTTTTGGTAGAGGAGACGGTGACGCAAGCTTCTGAGTCAATCATCAGAGCTGAGTCCGAATCTAGTCATTTTGTCGAGACCAAAGAAACTGAAAAAGTAAATGTCATGAGCCCCACTACCCGTGATATCGACGAAGACAATTCAGATGAAGTTGTGAGAGACTTCAAAGGAGCAGTCCGTGATGTTGCAGGTGTATTGGTTGGTACTGCAGGGATTGAACTCGAGAGAGTACACGAACATCAACAAGAAGAAACCAGAGGAACACCAAAGAAACAAGGAACCAATGATGATATCCAAGAAACAATCTCACCTGCCATTACAAGAGATGGAGAGGTGGGAGACAATATTCGTGAGGATGTAATGGCTGCAGTTGTTTCATCTACACAGAGTATCGCACATGGCTCCGAATCAAATACGTCCAAAACTGACGTTGAAGTAATAGAAGAGCCATGTATAAGATTGCTCAAAGAAGGAAACGCATCATCAAAATCTCCAGATGGCGATTCTAAGGGAGCACTAGATGAGGCCAAAAGAATTTGTGATGATATTATAGAGTGTACTATTGTTGAGAAGTCTGAGACTCATCCTCAAATAGATAAATCAGACGAGGTTATGGAACTCGGCCTAGAGAAAATGTGCATCAAAGAAGTTGTTATTCGCGAAGTACATGACACGAAATCTCAGGAGGGCCCGAGAATTTTGGTTGATCAGGAAATCGGATTCCAACAAAAAAAGTCACCAGATAGTGCAGAACTCGTGACTGTAAGCCCCGGATCTACTCCAACTTCTCCGAAAGTTGCCACAGATCTCACTCCGAAAGATGGAGAGACCACAATAGAGAATCTCCCCACAGAACATCCAGTGACATCTGACTCAGACGTTGCTGACCCGACTCGCCGAGATTCGAATGTTGTTAGGTCACAGCTTTCTCCAACAAAGTTCATTAACGAGGAAGCAATAGATGTCGACGTTGATGCATCGTCAAAATGCATTGATGAGAATCTTTTGCCCAGCGCAATTGGAATTGAGAAGGAATGCAAGAGTGAGGTGGATTTCAGTTCTAATAAAAGTGACGGCGACGACAGTAAAAAGATGGCTCATCTAATTGAAGAGGTCGCACCACATATTGAAGAGAGTATTACTCATGGAGTATTGAGCAGCATTGACGCAGAACTAAGTTCTGACACACGGCATTCTTCTGATACAAGAGATCTAATTTCTGGGAGTCGGTTGCAAAGCGAGATTCATTCGGAAGAAACAGGCTCATCCTTCAGTGGAACAGTACGCTTGGAACCTCTGGAGAGTGCACTCGCTCACGAGATTGAGATTCCACAGACTAAAGATGCAATGATGGATTCCGAAATTGCATCAGCATTAAACAACGATCAATCAACTGACATTATCAGAACTCCATCTGATGGAGTCTTACCATCGCAAAAGGGAGTAGATGAAGGGCCCAAGAAAGATCACCGATCCGATGATCATGTTGAGACATCATTAGCAGATATTGGAATCGAAATACCGCTCACTGAATCTGAAGATAAAAAATTACATGACCAAAACATTCATGACGCTAAAGTAGACTCGGAGCATGTTAGCATCCCATCCGAGAAACATTATGGATCAACTTCAGATTACCAAAACATTTCGGTTCCTGCACAAAAACAAAGTTCAGCACTGATTGGCGATGATCATTCATCAAGACTAGATACTATTGAGGTTTCAGAGTCCAGTGAAACTGTACCAAGTCATACCAAGGTTATACAATCAGAGGATTTGACTCAGTCTAAGAGTGAGAAACTATCTCTTTTCGAAAGAGAATCGATCCAACTAGTGGCAGAGAGAAAACTTGATGAGAAATATAGTGAAATAGTAGTGAGGGCAGGTATCGAAGAAAAAGAAACGTCGGATGATAGTCGGATTTCGAACGAAAATGCAGAGATTTTGGGAGAAAGCGAACAAGGTAAAGTGATGCCATATAATGTATTGGTGGAAAAAAATGTAGACAGTGTTAGAGACAAACCAATGGAAGGCGCCAAACATGAGGAACAACGAGAAAGTTCAGGTACTGTGGACGAGAAAATATCAACTCGAAAGGAATCTATAGCCCCACAAGATAGCAAGGCGCAAATCGACGTCTCAACTTCAGAGAGCCAGAGGCTTGCGAATATCTCATTGGAAGGAGAATCAATCGCTGGGAAAGACATGAGAGAGAGAAGTGATACTGCAGAGGTAGACGACGATGTCGATCGAAGAAAGACGCATGAACTGGGGAATGAACAACCTCAATCTGAGATGACTTCTGAATCCCACACCACGGATCACCAAATAGACTCATCAAAACACAAGGATTCTGGTCAAGGTTCACATGATAACATAGATCGAGAGAACACATGGTTGGACAAGCTACCTCCAGAGGAATCATCAACGTATGATGCTGGAGAGATGATTGCCAAACCGGACGAGGATCTAGAAGAACAGCGGAATATCATTTCAACTGGAGAGTCTGAGATTCATGAAGGAGAAAATACACATTCGAGGAGGCAAAGTCATCAAAGAGATGAATCATTCGGCTCCAAAATTACAGATGTGGATGAAACTTCTCCTTCAATGGAATTGACAAAGGTCAGTGAAGGTCTTGATAAGAATCTGTCATCTCCCAGACATGAAAAAAGGCATAGCATCGAAATTTCAACGAGCGATACCAGGGAGCATGTATTGGAGGATCATATGTGTCAAGAAACTACGATTCAGAAGAGATCCTCCATTGATGGAATCAGCGAGACAAAACGCTCAATAGAAGAATCAAAGATCTTTTCTGTTAGAGAGACATCTGACGATCAAGATTCATTATCCGGAAAAAAAGTTACTATGATTGACAAGACCAATGAAAAGCACTTCAACTATGGAGATCGGAAGGAAGGTTCTGAGAACACTGACGAGAAAATATTGGCACAAAAAATTCTCCCACAACATGAGGATCTGATAGAGTCTTCAAACGAACAAGGAATTATATCCCTTGACCGAATTTCTTCTCAACAATCAGGTGTTCATAGTCATGATGAGTCAACAGTCGTATCAAAAATGAGCGAGGATCAGTGTGAGCTCCCTGGTATAACCGATGATATGACAATCGTAAAAGGAGTCGTAGACGAAAAATATGTACTTGAGGGTATTGAAGAATCGAAGATTCAAGCACATGACGAGAAAACTCCAGCTGATGATCTGATCCCTTCAAAAGGAACAGCTTTAGTCGGAATCCAAGATGAGTTGAATAACCTTGTTGAAAAGGAAGAAAAGTTACTAATGTCGCATGATCTTACAAATATTGCTTCAGAAATCTCGGAGCCTACTTCGAGCGACAATGATGTCAAAACTGACCTCAAGATCTTGCTCTCTCAAGAAAAAAGCGTTCTTATGGCCGATATGGGAATCATTGAAGAGAGACCTGCTCGAGATATATTCCATGATGGATCCAATCCCCCTGATGAACAAAATATCTCTGAACGAGCGAAGTTAGTTTCAAAGAAGTCTGAAGCTTCACAAAGCTCCAAGGAGGACGTAAAGGTGGAAGTCAAATTGGAAACTTGTGAGAGACATACGACCATGAAAGCGCATACCGATCCGAAAACGCTACAAGTCGAAGACGGTATTGTCGAGAAAGTTGAATTATCAAAGTTAGATACTGATTCATTAGTCCAGGCCGGAGTTGATGAAAGTCGTCTTAAGCAAATGAATCAGAACTCATCAAATGAGCGTGATGCTAAAATTCAAACAAGAGAAGGATCTAAAGAATCCACACAGACGAACGATTTGAGTGAAGTTTCATCGACCACTCAAATTTTCACAAAGTCTGACTCTCCATCACAGTCTTCAGAATCACAGAATCCGCTTGAATCATTCCATCACCAAGATTCATACAGTCTCTCCAAAGAAACAATTACAAAGGAAGTGACTGACTTGAATAATTATGTTGCAACAAGATCTGATGAAATAGAGATTTCGAGTTCGATGGACACATACGACGGTCAAAAGTCTTTTGGATTAGAATCTCATGAAGATCAAGATGAAAACCGGTCTGAATCTCCTACGGGTTCTTCTCGTGAGCAGGGAATTCAATCACAGTCTCCAAGATTGGAGCAAGCTCTTGATACAGTGAACCAGACAGAAAATATACCCTCCCCGAGTGACAAGAAGATACATCAATCAGAAATCACGGCTGATGAATGTGATATCAAATCGGAATCACTCCGCCAAGACGAAAAATTTAGTGCATTAGATTCGTCAAAAACTGAGAAGTCCCTGACGGTACAGTCTCATACTCTTGTAGATCAAAGTAAACTTGCAATAATGCCTGAAAAAGATAATGAAGACGGAAATGGGACCCAATCTCCGAAGTCACCGCGATTACTCGATACCATATCATATTCTGAGGATGTACATTCACTTCATGATGGAGAAAAATCGCAAAGAGATGATGGAGGTAAGGAAGGTATTATTTCATTAGCCTCGTCCAGAGAAGAGGAGAGGCCTAGTATGAGAGATCCGAGAGATTCGATCAATATAGAGAAATCTCCGGAAACAGAATCACAAATATATTCCGATAATATCCAAACCACAACAGGAGATGATCGTTCTGCCCATGATGATACACTACGACCATCTGAGATTCCAGACCAATCTCTGAATGCTGCCTTGCGTCTAGGAGAATCACACTCTTTTAAGAATGAGAGAGAGTCGGATATTGAAAATTCAGCAGAGAAAGATTCCATAAGATTGGAATCTCTCGATGATCAGGGGAAACTTGGTGCAGCAGATTCATTGGCAGCTGAGAAGTATCCAGAGCCTGAATATCACGAGGATGTACATGATGGTATACGTTCGTCTCCAGCAGATTATCCTGCAGATGAGGGTAACAAAGAGCAATCGAAAGTGGATCAAACCTCTGCATCGACGTATTCTGATATAAAAACTCATTACCCTGGAGATGAGACATTATCAACAAGAGGTATGAGTGATGAAGATAATTTACAGTCTGGATCGAAAGATGCAGAAGAGAAGGTCGTTATCACAGATTCGTCAATGAAAGATGAGCTTCTGAGTCTTGAGTCTCGCGGTGTTCCCGTCAAAGAAGGCGAATCCCAACTCTCTCCGTCACACATTCTTGGAAATCGCACTATAAACATGTCAGAAAAATCAACCACGTTGATGTCTGATGCATCTCAGGAATGCCGATTGCCTGATGCATCAAAACGAGGTAATGAAGACCTCTATCCTGAAGAAGATGCTGCAGAGCCGCCTATGAATGCATCTGGGGAGGTTGCCGAGAGTTCTAAAACCAAGATTCACGAAGAAAATCAGACAATACACGAATCAACCGTTCTTGGGGAATTTGAGCAATCAACACTCTCAGCTGATGATCAGCAGCCGACGAAAGGAACGGAAGGTTTTTCAAGGTCAAGTACCGTTGAGCCTGAAAATTCTGACGACGGAAGCGCAGGCAAAGCATCAGGCCCCGATAAAGATATGAAATCAAAAGCACAGATCATTGGAGTTGAAACATTCCTTAAGATTGATTCAGAGTCAATTGGAATGCAGAAAGCAGAAGACATGGATACCCTCGATGGGGAAAATGAACGTACTTCAGTCATTGAGTCAGCTTCCAATCGTGTGGCAGCAATCGAAAAACAAGAGTTGATCCTTGAAAGTCTCACAGGAGGCGAGTCAAGCTCACCTACAATAGAGAATCAGCCAGATATCGAAGACCCAACATCCATGTATCACAAGAGATCTTTGGCCGAGCATGAATCTATTGCCTGCGTTTCCGAACAACTCACAAGAGAAGAATGTGTCTCTTCAAAACCTTCTGATAAATCCTCAACATTTGATACACAATTATCGAGCTCATATAAAGAACTCAGTGTTGAAAAATCGGATCTGAAGACACAGATCGAAGATACATTCACCGTTATAGAAAGGGTTTCAGAAAAGGAAAAACAGCCTGGCTTGGCAGCAGAATCTGGCAATCTCGTTGGCAGTGGAAGTAAAAGTGATCATTGCAAGGATTTGTCGGTGAAAATTTCTCAGAAAGTTTCAATTACTAGTAACGTGATGAAAGAAGAATTCAAACTCCTTACAAGCTCGGGTGCAGAGCACGACTCAGTAGCTCCACAAGAGTCGGATCGACAAGACCCCCATCTTGATGAAGAGATCACAATATCCGATAGTAAGCGAACCGAAACTGAGACTGTGATCATGGATGATTACATAACAAGAGGGATCAAATTTACGAAAGAAACCATAGATCACATATGTGCAAGGACTTCTTTACCTAAATACATTATCCTGGAGATCATCGAAGAAATCTCAATGAAGAAGAACATTCCGAAAGAATCTCTTACGGATGAACCAATATTTGAAGATGATGACATCGAAGATCAAATGCATTCTTTGGAAATTACCGAATCTGGTTCTAAACCTGAAGGAGGAGAGCTCTTAGAGAGTCTTTCGACATCAAAATCTCGAATTTATCCTGATTTTGTTAAAGAATCAGTGACAGATGGAGAATATGAGAGTCCGTTCCACAAAGCTTTCATGGGTGGTATGACTGAGATTCGAACAACTCATATCACAACACTTTCTGGTAAATCGACTCCTGACTCCGGTGGTATAGATGATGTGGAAGAGTTTGTTCACAAAAACGCCGATGATGTCAAAACAGCAACCTCAAATGCCCCTGATGAGTTCTCTCAATCAACCACATATGAGACGAAAAACTTCCAGCAAATATCGAATGTCAGTCAATGTGAATCGGATAAATCAGCGCGGAAAGTGTCAATAACGGAGCCAGATCACCTAGTTGACTTGGCTTACAGGCGAGATGGAAAGGACGAACCACATTTGACAACAGAGTCCACAGAATATATTGATATTACTGAATGCAAAATAGTGACGGAAGTCAGCAAGTTCGGATTAGGTTTAACAGATCATAGTTCTACTAGTAAAATTCAAAGTGTCGTTCATAGTGCGGGTCAAGAAATTCAAGAATCTGGATCAACTCAAATCGAGCGTAGAACTTCTATACCTGAGAAATCTCTCATCAGTGGTGTGAGGGAAAACCAAGTCAATGAGGAGTCTGATCCCGCGACGACGAGAGATATTTTGAAGGATTCATTCGTGGAAATCGATTCACAAGTTCACCCAATCCATCAAGTATCAGAGCTCATTGGCAACGTTCAGCATGAAGAGCAGTCTGCACTTGTGAGAGAGTGTGAGACAGACCGCTCAATTCTTGGGACAATAGAATCTTCGACATCATCTTTGATGAAAGACCTGTTGGTTGATGAGAAGAGCTATTCGGGGAAGTCTTCTCCAGATGTATCATTACCGAAGGAAATTGCGTACGGTGGTTCTACTGGAAAGTCCACTCCAGACATGTCGATATCTCCATTGATCAAAGATCCGAGTTTGTATCAGCCACATTTTTCCGGGAGATCAACTCCTGATAAGAGAACGGATAATAGATCAAGAACTTCAACACCCGAAGGGTTTCGATCGGGTGATGTGATAAGAACAATAGTCACAACTACACGGACTATGAGTGACGATGGCGAAATTATCACCACTACCCAAGAAGTGACTGAAGCAACTAATGAAAAAGGTGAGACAATCGTATTAGATGAGAAAACGAACGTGAAGGTTGATGTTAAAATATCGGAGGATCTAATAAATGATGGTAAGAATGTGGATCCTGATGGGTCTCAAACATCCGGTAGCAGAGTTGACGATGGTGAAGTAGCGGGGCAAATAAAGGAAAAAAGCACAGAACTGTCGATGAAGACGGAGCAAGATGAGTCTAATCCATGTATAGAATCTTCTGCTCCTCAATCCCAAAAATCACAGGCATCGTCTAAGAATCCTCCAGAGGAAGCCACAAGTAGTCTTCATGACAAAGCTCTGGAGGAATCAACTAGTCTCGAAAAAACAACGACGAAATCCACAAAATCTGCCTCTGAACAGAAGAGATTCAATGTAGAAGGATCCATAGCGGAAAGAGAATATGCTGTTGATCTTGCAGAGAAAGTCCCAAAGAAATATATTGATGAGGCTGATTTGGATTCTGAGAAGGTATTAACGGCACAGGAAGACTCCCCCGTGAAATCAAGCAGTTCGGTCAAAGAGGGTCCCGAGGTTCATCCAAGCGATCAGTCCCAATCAGATAATACGAAAGATCCGCTAGCTGGTTGGGGGAGTCCACTCGGTCTCCCATCGCCCAGAGCTCCTCGAAAATTTTATTTACGTAGTCCTCAGCCTAGTAGCTCTGCAGATCTAAGCCCGGATAGTTTAAACTTTGACTTAATAAATGATTGGGGTGAACCCATGAGATTACCGTCTCCTGCGCCCTCGAATGAGATCTCGAATGATATTCAGCCGGATACACCCAAGAAAGAAAAACGACCATCAAAAAAAGTTGTTGCTGAAAACTTGAAAAACAAAAAGAATTCAGAAATCCCAAATAAGAATGAAAAACGAGCCACAGAGTCGAGGAATAAGGTGCAACCAGTGTATGTCGACCTCACCTATGTATCCCATCACGGAAATTCATTCTACAGTGCTCTAGAATTTTTCAAGAAAGTTCGTGCTCGATATTACGTATTCAGTGGAACTGAACCCAGTCGAGAAGTCTATGACGCATTACTCGAAGCCAAGAAAACGTGGGAGGACAAAGATTTAGGTGAGAATGCACTAATTAGCAATTGTTACTTTTATCAAATACGGCTCAAAAGTGACGTGGTTCAAAATCACTTGCGAAAATATTTGATTCTATCCTCATTCATCGATCAGCATATACCTCTGATACTTCGACAAAATATCAAGCACTTCTTCTGAAGGTCCTACCTCACTTCATTCAACTCTTGCTAATCGATGCTAATGATACTCTGTTGATTGAGCTCTGAGAGCTTTTCGCATACAGACGCAAAAAAAAGAATAAGGTTTGAAAATTCTCTTATCTCTTCCGTGCGTAGAGCATGCACACAAATATGTAAATTATTTATGTTTTGTAAATTTTCTTTCATTTGAAATCAGATCTTATGTCACCAAAATCTGGTCTTCTAATATCGCAATGCTTTTATCTTCGCGTGAGCCTCTGTGGTAATTCACGACGGTAAAAATCTCCAATACTCCTTCTGAGGCTTTTTTGCTCATGGAGATTCACTTTTGATCCCATCTATTGATCCGCAAGCTAATCAGCAAGTCAGTATTCTTTGATCCGTGTTGTGGTCGTGAACAACGGATTTTTGTCGACGAACCCAAACTTCGTAATCCAATTCGAGATAAATCAGTGCGCTGGCGGGTATGTCGTCTCTAGTAAAGTCTAGTCTCTAGTAAAGTATAAAAATGTTGAGTTGATCAAATTCCTGAGCATCACCTCGAGTATCGCTTGTACACTCTTAATGCAGCAGAAACTGTGTGAGTTGGTCACATTATTCACATCGAACGGTATACAACCTTGATGCAGTGTTAATTTTCATGGGTATGCAACCATGCTCGTACAGTAACTGCATAACAATCTTTGATTCTACCGTGTAGCGTCCAAGCCATACAGTTGTTTGAAACTGCTACTATTGTCATGAATTAATTCATTCTTTGAAAGCAATTGAGGTATTTCTCTCCCCGGTGTAAATTCTCTGTTTTCGATATTTATTTTGAATACTCCACGTGAACATTAATAACTTTTTCAGAGGTGACCATGATCCCTACGTATGACACCGACACTCTTGGCTATTGGGTAGCAGACAATGAAGAGGCCCTGGCTACTCACCACATCGATTTATCACCTTCTGCTTCACGATGCACAATCAATTTGCAAGATCATGAGACTAGTTGCAGTGCTTATAGACTAGAATTCTAGGCTCACGCATCCTGTGCAGCAGTGATGATTGAATTCAGGAATAGATATTTCGAAGCCTAACAAGAATTCCAATGCCCTCCAAGGTCCAGGCATACATTATGCTTTCATGTTGGGTATGTCTTCAGTTTTGAAGAATCTCGATCATGATAAATGAAGCATTATCCAAGTCTCCCGTCCTCGTTGCAACACTCGTTGAGAGTCTGTCAGAGTTTGATTATAAACTTGCAGATGAACTGAAGCATGAAACCGTCACATACCTGACAGTGTGTCGATAAGTAAGCCGCCCTTGAAGTTTTCATTCAAAAGAAATTCAAAACAATTTCACAGTATTGATTGCGCTGTTAGCCAAACCATATTCTCGAAGCTTTGATATACAACTTACAGTAACAAGCATCTCAGATTAGCATAAGTAAGAATCATTTGAACGGTTGCAATTCATGTAAAATAACAATGTCTGACAGAAAGACCAAATCCCCGTCTAGCAAAGAGTACAATATTCCCCGGAAAACTGCAGAAGGATGAGAAATTGACTTGATTGGCCTCGCATTGCTCTAAAAAAGACAATTTTTACGCTCATCTCGAATATGCATGGACGAATTTACATGGAGGGAGGATGGAGAAAACATCATAGTCGGAATAACCAACAAATACCTATACCCCCTCCAACGGTCAATGACCATATGTCATACAAAATTGTTCGGGTTAAATGAGATTGAACGTACGATGCAGGGACTAGATTCCTTTTAATCTCAAACTCCATTGCATATCGAACTATCGAGTGGCTTCTCATACCTTGATGCATTGACAATGATGGGCTATGATTGCACAGCCTGTTACTCATTAAATCTATGGCGTCATTGAGTTTTTGTTAATGTAGAATCAGCTGGTAATTCTACAATTTCACAGCCTATCGTGGATTTATCTCTTTCTTTGGTATGATTTTGAATGCATACCTATCCATTTTTCAAGGCCCCAGAATGCTCCAATCATTATTTGAAAAAACTTGAATTAATTCAACGTAATGTCTGAGAACCAAGCCGAAGAACGAAAAAATTGGATACGCTCAATTACGTACTTCATCAAATTGACAAATTTGAGAACTTGAAGATTGTAAGCAGCATCCGCAAGAAATTCCCATTTACGCAAGTTCCATAGTTTTCCGAAAGTTTGCGTTGATTAATTTATTCATTCAACCTGCGAGAGTCAATTTCGAGTCATTTGTTACAATCCGTTGTTCCGGGAGGAGTAGTTTAGAGACATCTTATAAATTTTGCTCTTAAAATATCAAGACTCTCGTAGAAATTTTCTGTGCAAGAGGCAGAATTCTGGCTCCCGCTATCTCACTACAAAACAATGCCAAAATAACAGCAAGAAATCAACGTGATTCTCAAAGATAGTCGAGAAATTAGTCTAACGATGGGCTTACTTGCGTAAAAATTTCAGAAAAGAAGATCGAGATTTGGAGAGAGGAATATCGTGATAGTATTTATGTTAAGCGCGATGATCTCAAAATTCAAGCGAATTCAAGTATTCATCTATCCTGTGACACGTTGGATATAATGAGGAAATTCTACGTATTCTTAAGCCTTAGCATGATCAAGAAAATTGACTGTGCGTAGACATCGATGCTGTCTCTGATCAGTTCCAGAGTATAGCAGTCACGTGGGTAGCTTTCATGATTCCTGAGTTGATAGGATGAGGAGAGAAAGTCAAAAGATATTATTCTCACGAGCGATAAACTTTTTATATCTATGCATCCTCAAATGATATTACAATTATACCGCTCGTGTCGATATGATTGTGCTGAAGTGAGAACAATATTAGTATGCAGCCATGATAGGTAACGATTATTATGATAAAGATGAAACGGATAGTAGCAAGTGCCCCCAAATCTACATCTTATCATTTTCAATCCAATAAGTTTGTGTATTCATCGGCTTCATGACGCGTAAAACTTTCGTATGTGAAAGATGAAAATCCGGTATCATCGATTCGACAGTGATATCGATAGATCGTTAAACTCGTGCAAATCTCATTTTCCCTGTGATCGTTCCGGCGAGACAAGGTCGATGTTTGTCGCTGAGGAAGCTGATTGTATTGGCTTCGCTTCCCGGCACCGCTTGTTAAATTTATTCCATGTTTACGCTTATGCGCACGCGCAGATGTACCCTAATTATTCGAACTTTTCTTTGATCAAAGTCATTTCGCTATTGGAATTGGCAATGAAGCGATATATTATATAAGAATTATAAGGATGAATGCCCGGTGCCCAATCTGCGAGCGGCTAAGTGCGCTGGACGCGTCTCTCAATAGTCTAACAAAGTGCGATTCTTACAATTATGGAGATTACAGTGAAATTTGATGTGACGAAACAGTGAAAGACTATGAGAAAATGTGATCAAACGGAGCAAGGCTTGAGAGTGCCTCGAACCGTTCAAGTTATAGAGAGATCCAAGCTTAACAGTTATTGGTACTGGATCATATCACTTTTCATAGATTTTGACCGGAAGATTATTTTATTGATCATTGCATAGATAATTTCAAGTCTTCTTGTAAATATCATTTTATTGTCCTTATAACTGATTTTATGTGTTACATTCCTGTTTAACAAACTTGTTTCACTATGTCGATATCTAGCTATTTTTGTTCGCGGGAAGCATGATGATGTTCATAGATTTGTATCGAATGTCCATGGCAAAACTGTATCCTTAGACTTTTTAGAATCAATTGAATGAAGGGACCAATAACTGGTAAGCTTATCTTAGGTAAGTTTTTTACCGCCTATTTTTCAGCTGGCCTTAGAAAAACCTGTACGCTTCTAGATTATTTTATTATGAAATCATTTATCCACGTTCTCGATATTTCGTATGATGAATAAGCATGAATTACTTAGATAGTGCGTTACATATGGAGAAACAGCTAATATGCGTTGTGATGACAAAAGTGATTCCGTGTTCCACGACATGAGAAAATCGAAAGAGAGTTTTAAAAGATGGATGGAAGGGAGATGCATACAATAGTAGGAAATATAAAAATGACAGAAAGTAGAGCAAATCATTCTTGATGAGAGCTGAAGGTATCGGAATAATGTGATGACCCCTGGTACACACGACCCAATCTCTTCCCAGTCAGAGTCTGAAGTTGAGTTTGATGTGGAAATGTAAGAATGAATGTTAATTAGCAATCCGTTTCTGGTTTTTATGGCAGTCAATTTCAATCTATGTTCATTTAAGAGGTAAATTTTTTTATAGAAAGTTAACTCTGCAAGAGTACATCCATGGTGAGTGCAAATCTCTGAATAAATGAAAGCTAAGGATTGCAGAGGCATCAGCACGAACCATATGTATCTTGGTTAGATATCATTTGATATACAATTAACCAGCTTCGAACCAAAACAATGCAAGACTATGATATCGCAACGATTCAACGAATGAGCCGAGAAACAGATGAATGATGAGTTGTCCTCCTTATTTGCAGGGGATAAAAGCTAAGAGAATTTGATCTGTGTGACGCGATAATGAGATAATTTTAGTTGAAAAGATGCAAATCGAATTGAAAATTGTGATGCAGCACTGGGAGAAAGCGCTCAACGTTGATACATAAGTTTGCTGGTTGGAACAATAAAAATGTGATCAAATGTAGCCGACTTGAGCGACTGCGGGATTGAGATAGTCTCAGGGCGTGATCAAAGTGTGAATGATGATAATGCGGATCTTGTAATGCTTTCGATCGAAAAGGGTGAGATGAATCAAGATCTATCATGGTTCAATCTGCAGGCGGAAAAGATTGCTTTTTGGTTATTTGAGCAGTCGATTCCAGGACACGCTTAGTATTTGTGAGGAATCGAAGTTGGCTTAGCTTTCCCCTCGAGGAAGCAAAAAATTCAGAAAAGTCAACAGAAATTCAAAAATCTAGTCAACAATTATGTACTCGATGGTATCCTCTAAACGTGAATTGAGTTGTCTAGTCATCGGAATATGCAGAAAAAAACTTCATAAAATCATCTTGTCAATCCTATTATGCAGTTAATTTTATCAACCGATGGAATCGAGCGTCCTATCTTTTCATCTCTTATTCCCATACCCCGAATTTTCCCGTCATATGGCGCTTTCGAGAACGAATTACAACTTACTGTGGAGTGTTTATGGTGCTACGATGATTATTATTGATATTATTATTACTATTATCATCATTATTCTAGGGATAAAGGTGTTATGCGCTATGATTGAATTGATGACACAATAAAAATAGCTACATCATAAA
>JAPYYZ010000208.1:0-37389 GCA_030522705.1 Eretmocerus eremicus | reverse complement strand
CAAATGTATGCTACGAGACTTCATGGTAAATTGCAATGCAAGTTCGTGTCGCTTTGCCAAGATTATGGTAGTCCATGACATAGTACGATATTCGTTCCTTTTTGAACACGTATACATATTCTTTTGAATAAGCATTTCTATCATATTTTCGATAAAGGATTGTACTTAGACTCAGATACGTTCAAATTGAAGGAAAATATCCCGTCCAATTTTTTGGTGAGCTAGAACCGTTATGATCATTATGATTAGCTCGCTATCACATAACACCCTTGTTGAAACTTTGAATTTTAGTGGCGTTGTGAAATTGGGATACCTTCTCATTGCTATGAATGCATTCAGAGTGCTCTCGAAGATATTCTGAACGAGTCGAATCAACGCCGAATCGAAGTCCAATGAGGATTTTTAGATGAAAAAATCACGAAAAGAGATTAAGAACTCATACTGTGCAATGCTTCTCAATTTCCTAAATCTACAACTACGTAAGCAAAGTAAATGAGATAATGCGACATTCTAAAGAAACACGCATGTATTTGTTATAATTGAATTTTTTATCTGTTAGCGTGCAGCTTTTGGAATCATTACACAATTGATTGGGATACTGTTGAAGAGTGAACGTTCCATCATAATCACCTATTCAATGAGATCGAGATGGATCACGTACTTGGAATTTATCGAATCTTGAAAAGGTTCGGCTTTTATTCAGCGATAATTTTGAGACATAATCTTTATCAAATTGATATTCATTTTGGAAATTCCAGCAAGTTTATGGCGTTTTTGTCATTTTCTCTGATATTTGGCAACTTTAAAAGCAACTATAAATTTTACCCTTTCTCGACACTTCTATTCTATCGTGCCTTTTAATTGATACGTGCACCTCTCCACCTGATCTCAAGCCTACCATGATAATACAATGGGGGCAATTAATGATTTTGCAATAGTACGTTCTTTGAACCGATCATTTCCGATAAAACTGGCATGGATTTTAAAAAGTGAGCTCTGTCTAATGATACTGTGTTAAACGCAGAGAGTATTATCAAATTTTCTGTGAAAGCAATTTCAACAGGTAGCAATGAGTTCGTACACTACAGGCCCGTTTTACAGGGTCCATCAGTTGGAGTAGTAACTAAAATTCCGTGATATAACGGATATGCAAGAATTGACATGGAGGTTTTTATGATGTAGCTTGTGTTAGTGATTCACTCACGAGTCGAGCTTTTCAAGTAATGCGAAGATACACGAGGAAGGACGTAAAAAAATTCAGAGAGCTGAAGTCCCTGCAATGAATACAAAATGATGAGTCTCGATAGAGACTTTGACCTCGTACAAGATTCGATTATCTTAGTGCTCTGTTCTTCCTTTGCCTGCTTCACCACCTCTCTCATAGAGCAATTCTTTGTTATTCCTTCCATCAACGAAATCGTTCATCTTCAACTTAGGAGTACCCAATCATCCCGTAAGACTTCATCCATAGCATCTATGTTATTCAACATTCCACATCCGAAAAAATCGACAGTTTATGTGCGGATATATTGAGGACTCGAGAAGATATGTATTTAATATTTTTATATCCTGTAATAAAAATTTGTATGCTTTTTTTATCATACATATTGTATTATTGATCTTCTATTCCTCTTTCTGATTAATACAAAAGTTATTGAAAGGAAAGTTTTGCAAAGGAAAGCTCTGACAAAGGACTTGCATTCAAGATATTTTACCTCTTCTCTTTGTAAGGGCCATGACTTTCACCTATCCTTGATTACTATAGTATAGATCTATCTATCTGCATGAATGATAAGATGTTGATTCCATCATCTGCCAGTCATTTTTCAAGAATAATGAGATGGATATTTAGAGACACAGCTCTGCATTGTCAAAATAGCCATCCAAGTGCAATAACTTTTTATTTCTGGATTTTTTTTCTCGTTGAAAAATCCAAACGAAAGCTTATATTGTTGTTTATATGTTCGTTTTTATCAAATTTTATAATCTTGCAGTGAGATACAAGTCAAAGAGTTTTCTATTAAGGCTGCTAGTCTTGCTTCTATTTCGGAGTCTTGAAATATCTTCAAGAAATATACACGCAACCTTACAAAGATTTTGAGCGTCGTAATTTTTGAAAAAAGACGCCATTCCAAGAGCGGTCAAAAACTTCACAAAATCAGTGTGATATCTATCTTTCTGGCATATGCAGATTATTATTGGCGTATTTTGCATTCGCGAATGATCCGTATTCGAACACCAAGTATCGGTGTTCACAGAAAATTCCCATTATTATCGCAGTTTGTGCCCGCAGATAAAAGTCAAAGAATCTTAAGAGAGTTTTTATACAGTATGTAAATCATGAGAAACCTCTATGGTCGAACAAAACACAGTATACCACTTTTAAACAAATGGCCGAAAGACAGGGATGTTCCAAATGTATTTCCTGGCACGTTTTATCGATTCTGGGCAAATAACGTGAATTCCAGACCACCACTGAGATCTCCGAAAAAAACTCCGGCTGCTGGTGAACAATATGATTTTATTTCTCACTGTTTTTCTCAAACAAAAACGGGTCGTGTTTGTCACAATAAAATCGTTGAAGCTCAGGCAGGTGACAAGATATCGAATCATGGTCCCATGCACTCGAAAGCTTCTTTACGAACCACGCTCCTAGAAGACCTTAGCAGAATGTTCTCCCAAAGCGGTGATATTTATTAGTTTTTGTGTTTTTCCCTAATCATATGAATTTCAATTCTTTGTATCAGAATAGTTGGAGAAAAATAGTTCAAAATACGAAGTCAACGTTTCGCTTTTTGATTTTTCCAAAAAATTACTTTTATATAAGCTTAGTTGAAGCGAAAAAATACATTTTTCGACCTATTGTGTATTGAAATGATCATTTTCAATCCACCAGCCTATAAAATAATTCGAGAAGACAATAATTATGGCTAAGGCCATAATTTGGCCATGTCAATATGTTCTGAAAATGTCAGTATGCGGACAGTGTCCAAACCTATTGGACGATTGGATAGTTTTCCAAGAATGAGTTTTTTTGTAAGTACGAAATATTATGCATGACAGAATTCATATTTATATTTACACGGGATTCACATCATAAAATATTACACAAAGACACACGGAAAAGCCAGAACATACATTTCCATGGTTTGAAGAGCAATACTTAGGGCACAATGTCAATCCCCTGGACGTCAGTTACACAAGGACTCGAAAACTACTTTTTGGATAAAGTGCTCCAGGATGTCACGTTTTCAGGCTTCGATCATACCTCCTACTCTAGAAATTATAGGAGAATAGATGAAGCTAATGCTTCAAAATAAGAAAAATAGGCAAAATTTTACATTGAAGATCACAATATATGAGCGAAAAAAAGTTCAAGAAATCGATGCGAGGCGGCGTGCCTATTATACATTGAATTAATCCATATTTTAATTAAAATTCCTCATCCACCTACGAACACTTAAGGAGACGTTACAAATATTCTCGGCGTGGTTGTTGCGTAATGATAAATTAATGTCAAATTCAAAACACTTCCTTCTACTAATCTTAGGTGCAATCTTTCGATCCCCTTGTTCAGTATATATGGGCATTATCGCAGAAACTTGCAGATTCCATGTGAGATACCGTTTCTCCAAATCATCGTCCCGGTTTCACACTATACATTCGATTATCTCAGATTTGCAAGTTATGCGAATGTCGCGAATTTTATCAGCAGTAATTGTGAGTATTTAATACTATAATTACACATTTCTATCGAAATTTAAAGTTCTTACAGTTTCGCGCGTGCCATACCAGTTCACATGATAAGCACAAAGGAGGGACCTGAACGTGACCTGAACTGACTGAAAGATTTTCGAGAAGATTTTTGATTGATGATATTAAACAGAGGAGACCGCCTCTGAGATCTCATGACTCGTTTTCAAATGATTAATGATTCAAAACAATCTCAAGCCAACGCACGCACGCGCGCACACACGCACAGTCGCACACACGATTACACCAACGAATATAATTCGTTGATTACACGAAGCAGTCTCCGCTGATCCTAACCAAAACAATATGAATCTTTCTCTTTCGAGCTTCCCGGCTCAATGTTAGAATGTTATGTGCGGAAGACAAATTCGTTCAGTTTCTAAATTTATTGTAAACTAAAGATGAGTTCAACAACTTCAAAGCAAAAGGGTAATCTATACTTAGCCTCGTCTTTGTGTGATGGGTTGGAAGATTACGATTTGAAGTGAGTTATGATATTTTAAATTTGAATCGTGGTCTGATCACTTTCTTATCTCTGTTATTATTTTCAATTTGAAGGCAAGTGAAGACTCTCTTGAGGAATAAAGAAGCAGATCCAAATGTGTTGATGCCTCTTCAGGGCATCACGCCATTTCATTTAGTCATTGGGAATGACTCGGAAGCCTTTGCTGAAGAAGTAACAAAGCTATTTCTAAGGCATGGAGGAAATCCTAATGTCAAGTATGTATCCGTCAAAACTTCAAATAAATATCACAATCCGTTTTTCCTGAAAATCTCTTGACTCGCGCACTACAGCCCTAAATCAAATTCTTTGATTTTGTTTTTGGTAGAGAGAATTTATTGGTCTTTTCTGCCACTTTATTCAGCTGCTTCAAAACTGCAGCTGAATAAATTGACAGGAAAGACCAATCTTTACCAAATTCTGTGAATATCCTGCGATAGAGCCCTGAGAAGCAGTATGTTTGATTTTGTACCTTGGTAAATGAGTTAGTGGACTTGACATCATCTGCTATTTTGTCTCTGAGTTGACATTGCTACATTTTTTTAATTAGGGATAAAGTTCATCAGCGAAGCATGAATCTTATGAATAATTTAAATAGACACCATGTACTGAAAATCAAACCTTACTTTGAATAGGCATTTCATTTCTTTGGAAATGATCAAAAAATATGTGAATAATAAAGCTGAGAATATTTCATCACTCGAAATGACGTCAACATTACAAGTATTCTGGGAGCATCATTTGTATGTTGATAAATCAAAATTCTAGGACATTTGTGGATCAACATTTTCTTTAAAGAGAAAGCACTTATTCTATGTTTATATATGATCATAGCTGCAGTGAGCTAATGGAGAATAATTCTTATTTGTTGTCTAGATCAGTTGATGGTATGACTCCAGTCCATGTGGCTGCAGCATGGGGAAGAGCAGTGATCTTGGAGCTTCTTTTGGCTAATGGAGGGGATCCACTAAGTTTGGATACAGATCAATGTTCTCCATTCCATTACGCATTTCAAGGAGAACACTATGAAGCTGTACAAGTTCTGAGCAAATATTGCATAAATAAAGGAGGAGATGATGAGGAACCAAGATATAAAAGAGAATTAGGTATGTTAGAAGTTATCCTAAAATCCTTGAATTATGAAAATTCAACTATTACATTGACAAATGAGTACTTTTGAACTGTAACTTTTCATTTCTGTTGTCGTTTCAGATAGAGTTTTGGTAAATAATGGTGAAGTGCTAGCAGAGTATACAATGTTGAATGATTTGTCATCTGATGCTAATAGCGAAAATCAGTGTGCAACAAAAGATACAGAGGATACCAGTCTCAGTAATAATGAATTAAGCAATCACTCAATAGCATCAATCAACAGAGAATTCATAACGTTTAGGAAAAGTCAGATAAAAGGTGATACAAATAGATATTTCAACAAATTTTCTAAATCAAACCAAACGGATCATTTCGATTTCAAACGAGATACAGTGGAGGAAGAAATGCGTTTGATCAATGAAATAATTTCTCAATTGTCAAGTTCAATTGCAAGTGATGGAGATAATGTCAGTAATAATCATTTTTTCAACTCTGTAGAATCTTCACTTGACCATCAAACTGATAGCGCCCGGAAGATACAAATCAAAATGACGTTCAATAGGCAAAAACAGAAAAGCAAAAATTTGAAAACATCTAAAGAACTGAATTTTCCTGAAGCCAATACAACGCTCCATGTAATACAGGAACACAACCGTGTTCCGGAGCTGAATAGCAACGAAATATTCTTGAAAACCATGAATAGGAAGCATGCCACTGTTACCAATAATGAATATCTTAGACGCAAAAGAGCATGTCTATTATCTAGAAACGGTATCATTCATGGTCAGATTGAACGTGACTTTCAGTTCTCAGATGATGAATTATTGTTGAACACTCAAAATTGGCGAGATGAGACTATCATTAGTAAATCGCCAAATTTAGTTGCTAAGACGAATTTTAGTAATAATAGTAGGCAAATGAAGAACTTGAACTCACAAAAAAAGGCAACTTCAACCTATGCTAAATTATCCAAAAAGTCACCATCAGTTGTGAAGAATGACTGCCAACCTAGGACCCCCAATAAGCTCAATAGTGTTTGCGCTCCATTGAGCAGGATTCCTAAACCAAAGAAATTCTTCACAACTCCTTCCAACTCAAGAACCGTCAAGAGAACAATGAATACATTGACGGCAACTGATATTCCACGCAAGCGTAAAAGCAGTTTTTTTAGTGAAAAATTCATCTCAGAGAGTCAAAATTCGTTTCCTCAGTCTGACAGTGATCAACCATCCCACATTTTGTCTCATGAACTCAGTTTTAATAACCAGTCAAAAAAGAGTTCCCAAAGGAAACAGAATTCTAGTATAATATTTATTGATTCAAAAGATTCCATCTCTAAGACTGAAGAAAGTTTGAAAGTTAGTAAAAGTCATGTGAGTTCGTCTATCCAAAATTGGACTGGAACCACTAAAGCTGATTTATTATCATCCAATCCAGCTATTCAGCGCTTGTCAGGACTTGATATAATTTCTGGAGTTGATAGACTTGAGTCTGAGACTGCATTGGAATGTAACAGTGAGTTACATATTTTGAATGCTCTTGAAGGGGAATCAAAGTCTATAAACATATCTCAAGGTATTGATATGAATAAAGCAATTCTAGACACCATTTCCAATCATGAATATGAAAAATCTCCATCACAAATCAATGAAAGTCAGACTTCAAAAAAATGCAATAATTCTATGAAAGTTAATAACAGTATGTTTTATGAGAAAACTGGGGCATCTTCCCATATAAGTGATGGCTCTTTATCGACTAGCAAAGTCAATACTACCTTGGCTACTGATGATGCCGATGTCAATAAGGAACCCAATAATAGAATATCTGACTCTCCTGAGAGCGACCTCATCTCCAAGACATCAAATTCATCAAGTAGAACATTCTTCAGTATAGAAGAAGAGTACAAATATGAGGATGCAGAAGAAGGAATAGCTTTACTAGAAAGAAGGCTCTGTGTATCACCATCATGGTAAGTCTGAGCATTTTGTCAGACTAATTGTAAGTGATTTTCTCCATTTTAATTTTGTGGAATATTTATTAGACTCACATCTGCTGAATGTAAAATCACAGTCTATAATTACTTGTGATTATTGAAACTTTTTTGTGTTTCCAGTGCAACCACAGATTTGAACTCATCGTTCTATTCATGCAGCACTGCAGCATCTGAACCTTTGCCCAAGGAGCTCTTTCTTCTGGATAATGCTAGCTTACGCAATAAATTGAAGAACCTGGGAGACAACCCAGGCCCTATCACCAGTACGACTTATCATGTGTACCTGAAACGTCTCCATAAATTGGAGAAACAGGGAAAGAAATCTCCATGTCTTGGCAACGATCCCAAAGAACCTACTGTCAGTATGAATAAGGAAAAAGATTCATTGACTTCTTTCTTACTTTCCATAGACTGGATCAAGAATTTGAGTGATCTAGAAGTTATAGAGCAAAGAGTCTTCCAAGAATTTATCACGCCTGATCCGTCAAGGAAGTGGCGCGAAGGCACTAGTAAAATGTCATTCAATTATCTTCTACTGGATCCGCGCATTACGAAAAATCTGCCCCGAAGAGCTGTAAATCTTAGCCTGTCAGAAAAATGGGAAACATTTCTATCTGGAATTTTTTACGTGGGTAAAGGAAAAAAGTCTCGGCCTTATGAACATCTTTACGATGCTTTCAAGATTTGGGTTTCTCAAGATCAAAACAATGTCAATAGTTCCAAGATCCAAAGAATTTTGGATATCTGGAATGAAGGGAAAGGAGTGATTGTCCTTCATGTGTTCCATAATACCATTCCAGTAGAAGCTTACACACGAGAAGCTGCAATGATTGATGTTTTAGGTACACAAAAACTAGGTAATTGCAAATATGGAGATTATTATGGCGTTGTTGCCACTTGGCGAATGAAAGAAAAACGAGATTTGGGCAGGTATCTGCTTTATAAAGCTATGCAAATACTTTTAATTGAAGGTGAAAGACAGATTTTCCCTGATAATTTATAAGTAAAGACAGAAATTACCATTGTTAGATTCAACTCGTGACTTACTGGCGTCTCAGAAAAATTATTTATATTAATTTAAGAGACGGTTGAGATATCTTTGAATGGAGACCTCATACTTGCAAAGACTGCTGATTATTCTTAAGAAACTGAAGAAGAAAATGTTACGTCAACAATAGGATAGATAATTGTGTCTTCCAGTGATACATTTCGAGATACATCAAAAATGAAAATTTGAAACAAAACTTGTCTGAAACGAACGATGCAATACCACAACTCATGTTATTTAAGAGGTACTGGGAGATTGTGGTAAGCGAAAAGTACAATCTGCAAATTGTAGCGTGACTAGTTGATAACTTTTTCCTGCGCAACCCTCTGGACGTATCAATTTCATGAATGTTTCGCGATAAATTTTGTAACGAATATTCGTCATGAATATGTGCAGAGCTTGCTGTTAGGCTAATTTTCATGCCAAAAAGTATTTGGTGTAATTTAGAGTAAGAAGTTGTAATGACAAAAAAGATTTGAGATCACAAACTGACGACTCACAAGTTGAAAGGATCCTATATTTTCGATCTCGGACAGCCTTGTCGGAGCTGATTGATCATCGCCTTTTTCACTTTACCAAAGACATATCTATTTTTCACTAAGCTTGCAACATTCCTGACTTGTCGCTATAATGTTGATTACTGAGCTAGGTATATCTAATTATAATTTACAAGCATCTCATGATTATAATCGACAAGTAGTTATACCGGGATACGTGTAAAAAAGTCGAGCTTGAAAATAAATATTATTTTTCCAAGTTTGTATGTTGTTGCTATGCTCTAACCAATCCAACTTCCTTGGATAAGGAAATTGAAGGTGGCCTATAGGAAATATCACAAAACGATTCCTTTTCTTTTATGAGATACCAATAAGTAATTAGCACGCGAATACTTCCAACTCAATAGATTATAAGGCGTGGATTTTTCTGGCCAAAAATAATATTTAATTAAGTGAAATAATTATTATTTCACTTATGTAAAGTAAAAATAACGAATTTGCTCTCTCTAAACTTTACCGAAATCTCGCTCAAGTTAACTATTATTTGGACGGCTCCGGGCCGGAACGGTATAATTACATTTTGCCTTTTTGAAAAACGAATCCAGTACTGTGGATGCTACTAGGGCTAGTGATCACTTTTCGAAATAATTCCTACAGTATTACGTTGGTGAATTAGTTCATCGGTAAGATCCCGAAAGAATCATTTCAAACAATGATTATCAGCCCGACCAGCACCCGAAGTACTAACTCCGGTTTTCAAAAAGCCGAAATGTAATCATACCATTCTGGTACGGAGCCGTCCATTCATCAAGGAACTGTACCTCATTTAGTTTTATTACCCGAGAAGAAATTCCTCGTCAGGCACCGCGTCTCACGTCCTATTGTCTGGGTCTCATCATTTCTTCTATTTGGACGAGTTGATTGACTTGTTCCCCATTTCATTATTTATTTCATATATAACTGATGAAGCATGAACAACCCACAAAGCAAAAAGCACACAGACACGCAGGTACAGTTACGTAAAATAAACCGTGGGAGAATTGTAGGATGTCTAGGAGGGAAAAAGGGTACCAATCGAAAGATCTCGTCGAGTACAATAAGAAAATGTGTCGCAGATTTTAAATGGGAATATTATTACAGACGAAACAAGCGTTAAAAAATCGAAATTTAATCGAAAACTTTGAGGAAGCAAAATGACCATTGACACAAAATTGACTGGCTTCATTCACCATTGAGGAATGATTAGGCAAGTGTTGCCAATTCCGTAACTGTACCCAATTTTGTAACTCCTGAAAATCAAGACATGCAAGCTCTTCGGTCTTATCATACGCACTTTTTTCATGTTTGTCATGTCAAAAAATGAAAAATGAAGTGATTAGGACGTATCCAAAACACAGAACTCACTGGTATAAACCTCTTTGGGCAATTCATATGCAATCTTGAGTAAAATTAAAAATGATGAAATCTCGGATGAAATGGGCGACGGATAATCGTGCAGCGAATACGCACGTTACAGCATTCGACTTGCGCGCGTCGATAAGGGAGACATAATATAGGGTCCCTTTCGCATATAGGGACCCTAGCAAAGCTATAGATATGTTCAAGCATATAATACAACTTTTCGCTGCCTTTTTCGCCCATAACTGCCCATAACATTCCGCCTGATTCCGCCATGTGCCGTCAGAGCGAGAGCAGAAAGTCAAAGAGTTGAGGATCAAAGTCCAAAATCGGAGCAATTGAAATCTGCTAAAGAATCCAGAAGATTTATCAGCATCTCAGTATCTTCACTGTATTGTTGCTAACTAACATCGAGGTACACTCATCTAATTGAACACGGTTTCCCTCTTTTGCCACGATTTTGAGTTTTCCTTTGTGTTTTCCGAAAAAAAATCTCCAGAAAGAAGTGATCACAAGCATATCTCAGGGCTTCTTCATACCTAAAGTTTCCAACAAGTTTTTTCCTTTGTATGAGTTCATAATAAGGTTACTGTGGGCTTGCTACTGCTTTGTTATTTAATGTACAATGATCCATTTGATATTTGATTGGAACTACAGATTTACAACATCAAATTAACTACTTATTTTAGATGGAGCTGGAGCAAATGTTTCCAATACCTGAACAAGCTGAGCAGAGTGTCTTCCTAGATTTACATATCTACTGTAAACTGTTAGATATGTCATGAATTTTCTGTAAGTATTATGGTGTTATCTTGGAAGTAAAAACCTCTCCGTTACTGAACTTGTTCAATTGTCTAGGAGGTCACCAAACAACAGATGAAAATGAAAGAAATGAAGAAAGGTGAGGGATCATCTGGAATGTGAACCAATTAGAGAATATCAGAACATTCATACATCATTCTGAACATCTACAAACACTTTAAGGTTTGATATTGTCATTATTAAACATTTGGACTAAATTTTCATATTACTTTTTGTTGATTCTAGATGATGTAAGAATTTCTTCACCTGAAAGAGCAGATAACTGCTTTTGCCAACAAGATGAAACATGACCCTGATTGATTTGAAATTTTGACTGGACTTTGCACATTCTTATATCGATGAACTAAAATTAAGTTCTTTGCATAGGTCCTGGGGATGTTGGGATCAACTGAAAATGTAGTGCCCAGAATGAGAAGGATCATCTTTGAGCTGACTGAATCCTTGCACCACATGGAGACTGTTAGATTCCGGTGACCATGATACATTTGGGGATCCTTTTATTCATAAAAATAGGAGTTGAGCAGTTGATGGAGATTAAGTTCAGAAGTGTAAAAAAATTGTTTTGTTTGAATACAGTGCTATGAAATATTGCACCATACCCATTTTCAATAAACAATATTCTAAAGACAGTCTTAGACCAAAATTTTTTGAGCATTTGTTCACATTAGTACATAGATGACATGGAACATTTCTCTAAACTTGGAAAAAAAAATGATTGATGTGCACAGACGAGTACAGTGATTGCTACTAGGGTAAGATGTGTCCAATGATTGCTACTAGTGTGACATTGAGTAGTGTATTAGTTGATCAATTCAATTTGATTGAATGCTTAGTAAAATTTGGAAATTCAAAATTCACTCGTTTGACTCAATGAGATGAGTCTTGACTTGCATCGGTTTTGCAGTCATATTATTTCATATGAGTTCCTCATTTTTGTCATTTTCTCATATCTACTGTTAATTCACACTTTGTTGTTGGCATGAAAGTAATGACATGGAAGCAAGAAGATTTCCTAATAAAGAGAAACTTGTAGACCTTCAGAAGATAGAAGATTGCAAGAAAACATGTATTGCGAGGTACCAGAATTAATTATCTCGAGGATTATCCGGATAAAAAACGTCGGAATTTTCGGTGTGAAGATGAGCTGCGATCTTACTTAGAAATAGGAATTATGTAGGCCATATATGAATTACATATGAGACCATTTTATTATGTCCCGGACATTTCATCCCTTGCATAGAAACTATTACAGTGATCAAGCCGGTTGCGATTGCGGGTTGGTCATGTATCCTTACATTAGTAATATGAAAGTAATGTCAAGTAATGTATACCTATATATAATTACGCTGGCATGCCATGGTCCATGAGATCGAGATGGAGACGCGAGCGATACGCGAGGTGAACAGAGGTGGATGCTGCGCCCGGGTCTCTCTCTCACACTCTCAAATCACTGTGCATTGCTCATCCTTGGCTCATCCTCATCCCACCGCCCACGAGAACAGGTGCGGGCAAGTATGCAGGTACCGCAAGCCCACGCAAACCTGTCCCAAGGAAGAGGAACGGTCATGAAGTATTCAATTGTGATATAAATAAGGAAAAAAGTGAGGGATCTACCTTCGCACAATGAAGGATTCTGATGACTGATGTGGGTACTTACTGAGCAGAATTGTGTGAATTCATGAAACCGCGGAATGTTGATCTTCTGTCATTGTACAGGTTATACGTTATTGCAGTGGGTGAGTTTCACGAGAAACAAGATGTTGATTCAACAAAGCTTCAAGCTTCAACTTCAACACGTCCTGACATCGTGCCTACATGAATTTATGAAAGGTTGAAGGATATTGGGCCACTAAAGCTAGTGATCACATCGCGTCCTGATGTAGGGTCAGTGGCATCAGTTTCGCAAAGTGCCTATATCCTACTTAGACACTGCTCGTGCTCGATGTATACCTTCCAAGATTCCTTCCCACGGCAAGTCTTCAGTCGTCCGAAAAAGGAAAATCACTTCATTATGATTATTCGGAAAGATGAAGTTGTGGAATCTTAGTATCGAGCCATTATCGCCGATTTGACTGAATTCCTTGGAATTATTCAGTCTTGTGTAGCTCTCTATTATTTGTTGTTTCAGTAAGTAAAAATGTTTATCTTCTTATTTACATGAAACTTCAACACCCAATCTTGATGAGCCACCTCTATTTTTGGGTAAAAATGGTTTAATAATGGAAGTGACTCGCCAAGTTCGAGTGTCAGAGATTAATCTGAAAAATTCCACCTATGAGCAGTTAACAACCAGTGAATGTTCATCTTTTGTTTTGCATCAAATACCTCTCATATATACCTATAGCCTCTCTATACACTCAGACATTTTCACTCATTCACAAGTAAAACGAGAGTGTTTCAGAACCTTCATGGAAACTTATATGTTTATTTCTCTAAAATTGAGATTTCACAATGGATTAGCTTCATTGAGGAGATTATGCACATGGCTTTGAAACAAACAATGAATTGTTTTACAGATAAATTGTTCCTGCCTGTGCCATGCCATAGCAATAAGAGTACATATTTACTTGTATTGTGCTCATTCTACTGACAGAAGAAAGCAATATGATTAAGCTATTAGTTTTTGTGACTATTGTGCAAGGATACTTCACTGAACACCCAACATGCCCATCTCGATGCAGTTGCAAATATATAAAGGCACAGTCTGAGTGGTTGAGAGTTGTGTGCAAAGATGACTTGGAAGATGTTAGTGATATTGACTTTAGTCCAGTTAGCATTGAAATGATACATCTGTAAGTATAAGCCCTGGATACCTTTTTTACACACTGATGAATTAATGAATTCGACGTGAAGTTTAATTTTGAATGTCTTGTGAAACTTTGCAGGGATCTGAGTGAGAATGATATTTCTGTCATCAGAACTGATACTTTCAAGAATTTATCGAATTTGAAACGCTTGAATCTCTCAACCAACAAGATAAGAATTTTGGATGACAATGTTTTTGAGGGCTTGGTGAATTTAGAAAGATTGTAAGAATGTTTTTTTCTCTCTTCATCTCTGAATCATCTTTAGATTAGTAATGAATTCTAAAATTACTTTTAGTTAAACCTCTCAGTTCTGTTTTGTCGCATGCTGTAACAATTCATTATTTTTAAGTCAATGATACAAAAATTCTTGCAGACATCTCATAGAATTTTTTTTCATTTCAGAGATTTAAGCAATAATCTAATTTCTTCCATTGGTTCTCATGTATTTAGAAGAGTGCCAAATCTGAAGAAACTGTAAGTACTCTTATATGTTTTTGTGTATAAATAGTACATCCAAACTTTTACTTCTCTCATCAAACTTATGTATGTTGGTTCATCAACTGACGAAAGTTGTAACTAATACCATTAACTCAAATGAATAATGCAAGTCAAATTAGCTAATATTTGGTTAGAAATTGCAATAATTTTTATTCAATGCTTGGCTTACTTCAAACACTATTTCAACTTGAGGTGCTTCTTGCTTTAGACCCTTGCAATTTTCATTATTTGTTAGTGTTAACTTGAATTTTTTCTAATCTTTGTGAGCTGAAAAGTTAAGAGTTATAATTTAACAGAATTTTCATTGATGTTCAACATACTCATCGCCTACCAATTTCATTGAATTATTCAGCACACTGACTTGAAATTTCTTCTGCAGTAAATTGAATGGAAACAGAATCAAGACCTTGAAAGATGGTACTTTCCATGAAAATGGGAGCTTAAAACAATTGTAAGTTGTTAGATTGGGCACTGGTCATTCATACTTATTTGAGTTTCTGATCCAAAATGATTTTTCAGGGATGTGTCTAATAATCCATGGAACTGTGACTGTAACCTCTTTTGGTTTAGCAATTGGATTCAAAACAGCACCATAAAATTGAGGTGAGTTGAGCAATTCCGACGAAAATTGTACCATCTGAATACATTTTTAATAGTTCTCCACTTTTTCTCTTAACTTTGTGGATCTGAAATTACAAAATTCAAAGTCGACTCCATTTTCTCATAAAGTCAATTTACCCTTTATGTGCAAGATGAAGAAATCATACAATGAACATTGATGATAGATGGTGTTTCTTTTAGACATCCCTAATGCATCATTCAAAGAGATTTTATAGGAAAGATTCTTTGAGTATCAGTAAATTCAATTTGAATAAGTCTCAGTAGAAAGAAGGAAGTGATCATTCATCTTTTAAAGCTTTTTGAGTCTCAATTGAGTTTGAAAAAGCTCTTGCAAGTACTCAATAGAGAAAATATTTGATTGTGTTGATGATGGCTGTGAAAGCATTATCCTTCTGTCTCAAAACATTTACAAATAAATGTCTAATTTTTTTTTCTTTGTGTAGTCCTGCACCAGAATGCAGCACGCCGGCAGACTTACAAGGGAAATTGGTGAAAAAATTGAAAGTCCTGAGAGAGTACGAATGTAAATGGTCAACTCCATCAATAGAAATCCTACCTGATCAAAATCAAGTCGTTTTTGCTGGTGATACAATGACAATAAAATGTCGTGCTCCCAGTATAACCAATGATAGACATGCCAAACTCAATTGGTTGTGGAATTCAAATATCACTGCTGATTTATTAGATGTGACTGTCTCTGATGATCCTCAGAAAAACTTTTCAAATGTTAGAGTTGAAAATAAATTTCTCCAAGACAGTGGTATTGTTGCCAGGTAAATGCTCCATTAATTGTAATCAGCATTCATTTGAGTCTCAAAATTTGCAATGCAAATATTTGCTACAGCAATCGTCATTGTCCACTTAATGTTACAGCTACTTAAGCATTGATCCTGTCGATGAACATCACAGTGGGCAATGGAACTGCCTCTTGATTTCAGAGTATGGGAATGCATCTCGAGCAATAAGTGTTATTGTTATATCAAATCACACGCAGTATTGCCCCTTAACAAGTAAGTATTTACATGTCGAAATTGAATTCCCAGCCTGGGTATCCCTGAAAGTGTTCGGTCATTGTTTTGATAGACACAGATTTGAAATCTAACGATTTTTTTTCTAGTTACAAAAAATAATAAAGGCGTTTACGCATGGCCTCGGACAGTACTCGGGTGGAAAGTGGAATTGCCATGTGAAGGTAGTGTTATTGCGTATGGTTCCGCTCAGCCTTTCCCGCGAGCTTCGTATGAGTGTAAAAATACCAGCCAATGGGAAAATCTTGACACAGAAGCTTGCCCTTACGTATCAGCTACTACAAGAATACTGGAGCAATTTGCCACAGTAAACATATCTCTCACGAATCTTTCCTTGCCAAAAGGATCTTTGTTGGAAACTATAAAGAAATTGAAAAATATCACTGGAGAAGGAGCTTCCTTGACTGATCCAGTGGAGATTCATTTTGTCACCCAAATACTTGAAAATTATGCTAGTTATCTAGTTGAGGAAAAAGAACTTGGAGCTATGTTAATTGATGTAGTTAATGTACTTTTGAATCTACCCAAGGCCATGCTCAAAGCATCAGAGATAAAATATCATGCTTGTTCTCGATTAATTAGGACAATTGAGCTCATAGTTGAAGTAACCCCACCAAGTCAACTCATCCAAGTACACAAGAAGAACATGGCCCTTGAAGAATACAGAATCAAAGCCGACAATTTTGCTGGTCTTACATGTACTTGGTATACAAGTGATCAAGACTTGTACACAAAACTACTTCATTGCTCCATGAGTAACAAAACAGCCATTGTGAATCCAAATAACAGTGAAGCAACTATTGAAGCATCTATCCATCTACCTGCAACTCTGCTTGGGAGTCTTCAAAATTCTGCAGTGCCATATCACCTTATGGTGTCTATGTATGCTGATAACAAATTGTTCCCCAAAATTAATGAACAAGATAGTAATGACGTTACTTCAAGTATAGCTGGAGGTAAATTGAGTGAGTAAAAAGAGTTTTCTTCAGATATCAGCTGGTACATGTTTGAGGCCTGTCTCACAGAATGATCTTTACTGTATTTTCAGTCAAGACGAATCTTCAGAATCTCACAGAACCCGTACATATTATGTTGAAAGCACCGCCAATGTATTATCCCGGAAGTAGGCCTAGACCAGTCGTGTGGGACTCATCTCTATATAATAATTCTGGAGGTTGGACCAGTGACGGGTGTTTTTTATCTAATTATGTCAACAATTTTATTATCTTCCACTGCGATCAATTGGGTTATTATGGTTTGCTGCAAGATACATCTTACTTTGACGAGGATGGCAAAAAGTATGATGCATTTGATGATTTCATTTCGGCATTGGTATATTTCAAAACTTTAATTCATGTCTATAAAATTTTTTCCGTCCACAGTTTCGTCGGAGCTAAATTCAGATATTCTAATCCTGCCATATATGTGGGGAGTCTTATATTGATGTCGTGCTTGATATGTACGACAGTGACGTATATTTGTTGCTCAGCATCGATCGTCATGCCGAAGAAAGCCAAGCATTGCGTCGTCAATACGTGGTTATCTTTATTTTTGCTGTGTTTCGTCTATAGTTTTGGTATTCATCAGACTGAAAATGTAGAAATCTGCCAAGGAGTGGGCATTAGCTTACATTACCTTTCTCTGTGTTGCATACTTTGGATGACGGTATCGGCAAGGTAAGTTTCTCCAAGTCTCACGAGGTATCCTTGTTAGGAAATCGTGTTACATTTCAGAGCAAACAAAATGTGAATGACTGAATTTTAAATCTAGCACCGGTGAAAATGCAACCTTTCGTCATTCAGATTCACGTTAATGTTTCCGACTTTCAATTATAGACGATAATTTCTATGCATCCATCCGGGAATGCTTGAGTTAGTTTTGGTCTGTTGGACTACTGGACTTCCGAGCAGAGCGAAGGAAACCGGTCTCTATTTGGGTCGTAACGACCGAGTCTCGGGATCGCCTCTCGATGAGTCAATTTTGCACCAAAGGGACAAAAAAGAGCGGTTGATCCCGCGACTTCCTCAGAAGACAAGGATTCCCCTCTATCCAACTCAGTTGCCCATTTCAAAGACTCTTAGTCGGGATGAATTCGAAGCCCACGCCGAATCGCATAATCTTTGGCGCTGGAAATGTAATCAGCTTCAATTTGTTTTGCAGCAACATGTACAAGCGACTGTCGACGTCGGCGAAGGATCCGATAACGGACGACGACGAGCTGCACGAGCAGCCGATCCGCAAGCCGATCCTGGGCCTGTACCTCGCCGGCTGGGGCATCGCGCTGATAATCTGCGGCATCTCCGGCTCGGTTAACCTGCGCGAGTACGCGAGCTTCTCTTACTGCTTCCTCGCTACGGCGCCCTCGCTCTCCACCCTCGTCGTTCCCGCGGCGATACTGCTCGCCTACCTCAACGTCCTGCACATGCTGATAAGGTGCACCATCAGGAACGTCGACGCGAACGGGCAGCTGTCCGAGGGCACCCAGGCCACCGAGAACGTCGATATCGAGCTGCTCGAGCCCAACCCCAACATCGGGCTCGGCGACAGGCTCAGCTCCCACAGCTCGCAGACCGTCTCGTCCGAGGTCGAGGACCAGGAGCATTCGCAGGTGAGCGCCGGTCGCCTTCGATCGTCTCTCGTCCCATCGGCGAGCCCTTATCCTCGCTGCCCATCGCCGCACCGATTGACGCGGGCTTCTGTCGCCTCTGCGAGCGTTGACGCGATTTCGCGTTCGAATCTCGACTGTGTTTTGCATCTTAGCTAGTCAAGACTTTGGATGGTTCGTCGGGTCTCCTTGGCGCGTGAGCAATGAGAGAATTCAATATTTTCACTTTGTGGGAAGATATTGTATTCTTGGGTGACACATCTTGCTGAGTCAATCCATTCTCTAGATTGCTAATTCATTGACTCCCTCTTGGTGGCTCAACGGTTTCGACTTTGAATATATTGCCAGGAATTCTCTGACATCTACGACAAGGTACAATCAGATTCAACAGAGTTATTCTCTTTTAGATTTTGTTGTTTTCCCTGAATGGACATTGTGAAATCAAGTATCGATGAACTGAGCAATTATGCAGCCTATCTAGAAACAATATAGGCATTGGAGACGAGGTCTCCACTTTCATTGTGCATTCGATAATCAACCAAACTTAATCTGGTAATGCAGCCCATAACTCGCAATGACGACCGATTTTCAACTCTCAGCCCTTGCGACTCTTTTTAATTACTCAGAGTTTCAACTCCTTATCGTGAATACCTAAGGATCCACCACATTGGGCATTTCGAAGTGCAATCAAATAAGTATTTCAGTAAGAGTGCACACTCTTATCCGCCTTATTCCCATCGGTCAATGTCAGCCTCGTGGTTCCTTCCAAAGTGATAATGAGATTACTCCCCTTCGAAATTTCTTCCAGATGACTCAGCTGAAAGGACAAATTGTAGTGATGATACTGTACCTTCTGACGTGGGCAAGCGCAGCAATGACCACGTCCAACTTATTCGGAGGAATCATTCCATACGAAGAGACGATTTTTGCCATACTCTATGCGGTGTTTGCAACCCTTCTCGGATCGTTTACTCTGCTGTTTTACGGGATAGCCCGCAGCGACGTGAGAGCTGAGTGGCTCAAAATGAGGTGTTGGCTGAAGAAGAAGAAGAACAGATGCTTCAGAACTCGAAATGTCTGCGATGCCAATGCGGTAGTACCCGCGCAGTCTCTGGTGCCGCTCACTGGTGAGATTCATTTCTGTTTTTTAAGAAAAATACCCTGCTCCTCTTCGCCCTTTCCAACTCCCAAATCAATCCCACCATTATTCGCAGCAAAGACAACATGTAAATGTTGATAACGTCGATTTATCATTGATTGAAAGCTAACGTTGATAACTGTTTGATTTTGATAGCGCCGACGTTGTCGAATTCTCAAGCGACTCACGTAATCTCGGACTCGAACTCGTTGGGCTCCTCTCGTCATACGCACAAGTCACAGAGCAGCTGCAACACGTCCAAGCTTACGGCAAACGATCCGATCCGATGCAGCGTGAAGCCCAATCTGCTGACCCTGCACCGGCAGCAGTATCGCTCCAATAACTCGGTAACGACATTCAATACCGAGTCGGTTCCGGCGTCGGTGGAGATGTTTTACAATCCCCACCAGAGCGGCGTGGCTCGCAAGTTTTTCAAAAAGCAGCGCCGGAGCATGCACAAAAACAGCAACCTGGGGCCCAGAAAGCAAGGCGACGGCGGTGCGACGAGCGACAACGGTAGCTGCGTTAGCATACCAAGGAGAGCAGTCAAATTGGAGGCCGACATCGAAAGGAGCCTCGGCAGCAGTGCCAAAGTCAACAACACCAACATACACGTCGAAATGAATCCTGTCAATGACCTGAAAAATGTCAACATTCTATCCGATAGCGGAGGCAGTGTCTGCGAAGATAGGAATATTGCACTACGATACGTCATTGGGCAAGAAAACCTTGATAAAAGTCCAAACGCAAGGAAAATCAACAACGAATCTTCGGCCGTTCCCCAAGGTAGAAATCGTTTACGTTTTGAGAAGAAACGCTAGTGATCTCCTTGTTAATACCTCTGCGTTCGTGTGAAATATTTCCTTCCTCACTTGTCAATAGTTGACAGTCTTTTCTTTCTTGTGAATCTAGAGCATATGTGTTCCCGTATCGTATCATCTTCTTCGCGGTCACTTTACTCTTCTAGAATCTCATCGCTATTACGTGTGTGACCTCACATTCGATCAAATGATTTCTGTAACAGGTCCGAATCGTCTAAAATATGAATCCGTGATGAGTCACGCAACTGGGCCATACGGATCGGACACGGAGCCAAAAGTTGAGGAAAAGAAGCAAATGCGCACTGTGTCGCAGCAATGTAGTCTCGAATGCAGCTCTGGATTGGAGTCGATGGCGCAAGTAATCAGTGAACGCAGCGAACACAACTTATCGGATATTAGTGAAATGGGCATGTCTAGGTCAACCGACGCCATAGCTGGGCGAAGATCTAGCGCGGATGAAACTATATCTATTGATAGAAGCCAGATAATCAGCAGGCATAGGTAAGTTGAAAATTTACACGGATATATAGTTTTGCGATTCGAGGTATCTCATGTAAGAATTGAAAAATAGCCTGCTCGTGTGAGCCGAATTGGTAAAATTAATCTCTTTCCCCCCTTAGATACACAATGTTGTTAGTTTTCTTACATACGAAGACGAATGAACAAGAGAGTCATTTTTTTGGGCGCACTGGCAATTGATTTCTATATTGTGACTAGGGTCAAAGTCTCATGCTGAAAAATTACTTATACGCAACTTCTGCCGAATTGTCTCATACTTCAATGGGATTATCGGAATTGGAACTCGATTTGATTCTCTTTGTTAACTCCGCTACACAGAGGGATAAACTCATAGTTTTTGTCATGTTTTTTTCAGATCTTACGATATGAGTAATCACCATTCAGAAAGCTTGAGCTCTCTACCGTTTGCTGATCGGTCTTCCTCTCGGAACAAGAGTAGTCATCGAAGTTCATTGTGTGATGCGACAAGTCTAGAAAGTTCTCGAGCAGTCGACGATTTCGACCACATTCTTTCCGGGCCATCCTCAAATCACCTTGAGCGACGGCGGAATTTGCTACCCTTTCCAACGGCATCCATTGCACCAGCAACATCCGAAACAAAGGTAACCTCTGAAGAAGATGAGCACGAAGAACGTGACTTGGCGAAAACCATAAAACCATTAGTAGAGAATGAGGAGATGGTTCAATCAGGTGAGGCATTGCAATTGCACGATTTCAACCAAGTAGATGAAAAAAATGTACAACATCACTATCCTCAACATCACCAACATCACCAACATCACCAACTACACAATTGCAATGACACGAAGCAAAATATTGGTAGCAATGAAGAAAACGATCGAGATTTGAGGACAAGTGCTCGTATTGAAGACGAGGACGATCTTTTAGTTCAGTCCGGAAATTTAGTTGTGAAAATAGAGACCAGCGTTTGAGGACTTTTTACCGACTTGATATCCTTTGAAAGACATCTCATACGCCAGCCAATAGCAAAGGATCAACTTGTGCCTGGCATACCCCACTATTCAGACAGAAAGTCTGGCGTCATTAATCAGCCGCACCGCGTTGTACCATCACTTTGTTCAACTCTGAGAGTCGTATAGCGTAACGCGCGGGTAGTGCGTTAAGAGCTTATGAGACTGTCTTGAAAACGCCAATAGATTTTGAATCAAATGGACATTCATTTTGCGAAGTTGATGACAATTCTTGATTCCTTCAATCGAGAAGTTTCACATTGAGAGTAATGAGAATAACTCAACTTTTAGAGTGCCGGGCTTTGAGAAGATATATACTCCTTAGAAAATTGGGAAAATAGGTGTTTAATATCGTTCATCGATCGAGTACAAAGCGACGATCGAAGGTCGAGCCAATATATTGGCTTTCCGGCACAAAGCGGAACTGCTGACAGCCTGTGTTGACGATTTCAAATCCGAAAAAAATGTATTTTTGGATGTTGGATCAATTTTTCTACAGATTTTCGGGGTTGCTGATCACGAATACGGTGTCAGAATCTCGATTTTTTCATATCCAAGACAGCGGATTCAAGGTAACGGGCCGCAAATTTTCAAAAAATGTATTTCAATCTGAAAATCTCCGCTTGGAGGTTTTCGGAGTCCCTGATCGTGAATATGGAGTCAGAATCTTAATTTGCTCGAATCCAAGATGACGGACCGATTTCGAGATAGAATACAGTTTTTCGACATTTTCGGCCGGCCATCTTGGATCTGCTATCATGGATTTGAGAAATTAGATTTTCTTATCGCACCACCTCCGAGTATAGTTTACCAATCCCAAATATCCAGAAGAAGAAGAGTGCGTGAAATTCCGGGCTAGTTCATAAAGTCTAACATGGAAATAAGATGACCGTTTGGGAGGAAAGTTAAGAAGGGCGGGAGGGGGGCGCATTCACATTGAATCGGGAAAGGATGATATTCCATCAGATTATCTCATAGAAGAGTAATAATATTAGGTCTATTCATATTTCAATTAACCCGTTCACTATTTTGTCCCCTCCAGGGGAGCGAATTATTTCCAATAGTTCGCGATAACTTTTTTGGAATGCATTGGAAAAATCTGTGAAAATTCCGAAAATTTTCTGTCAAGACACGAAACATATTGGTCCACGATTTGGGTCTAAATATCAAATCATAGAAACAAGAAAAATGAAAAACGAAAAATTTTCAAAATTTCAATTTTGCCGTTTATCGCCATTTTACCACCCCAGAAACCTATTTTGACATTCGGATGGTTATTTTTGATACCAGGCATGATTTTGTAGTGAACGGGTTAAAATCGATCATGAGTGAGGTTTCTCTAGTGCGCCAATACATTGGTTTTCCGGCACTCTAAAGTTCAACAGCGAGTGAATGAGTATGCTCAACCTATGTGTAATCAAGCTCTGAAGTTATTCCCATCAAGATTGGGAATTATTTTATCTTGAAAATAACCCATCATCTATGTTGTTGATAGCTCTAAAAATAGACTGCCTTGGCTTCCAATTCATATAATCAATTTATGATATGAATGAGAGATCTCAGAATATGTATTTGGTTACGTTTTTAAAATCCCCAAATCGGCATTTCTTACGTTAGAGTTCAGACGATGCTTTGCGCATTATCGGCCGTCTCTAAATAAGTAGTTTAGAATTGTCCATACTTGCCATGTCCCTATCTTTTATAATTCTAGAATAACAGTTCTAGTTTATTATTTCCAATATATTGGAGATAAGGTAAATTCTGAGTTTTTATTTGAACAAATTATGAAACCAGATGGAAAATCATTGTAAATACTCAGAGTGAATATTCAAGAGTTTGAAAATTTTCTTGAATATACAATAAAAATTGTACAGTATTACTTTCTCAGTAGGATCTGGATCTGACTGAATACAATTGCGTATCCTAGACCGCAATTTTATCTACTGAGTGGTCATTAGTGTATTGTAATAGTATATTTCGATACAAGGGCGTAAAAGTTAGATTTTGCATACCGAGTGATATTTTCCGAACCGAGCCGAGGGCGAGGGTAGGAATTGTCACGAGGATACGAATTCCCTATCTCACAGCCATGTATCTAAAGCTATTTTTTGACAATCTGTGAGTGAACGTTACTAACCCATGCAAAAAGTCAACTTTCACGTACAGAAGGTAAAAAGAAGTACCTTAAACGGTTCAACTTTATTGGATATGCGCTATGTAATGGTGAAATCCATACAAACTTTATCTAAAGACTGATTTTATACTTTATTATCTGGTTCCAATATGTGGATCTGCTTATTTTTATTTTCTACTTGACATTTTTTCCGAATATTTTACTGTAAATATTTATTTCATACAAGAAATAAACGATACATCTAATTAGAGCGTGTGTGTAATTTATTCAAGCATGCAAATCAAATAAAACCGCAACACATTTCTCAAAATTTCTTCGATAGAATGCCCAAGAAACGGCGACCTTAGCTCATTTTTGAGCCGTTAATACGTTGCGATGAATGATAGGGCCCTGACAATAATTATGCCAACTACTTGTAAAATTATTAAATGTGCTCTTTCGATTTTCGTGTCGAGACCCGCGATTGGCCTTTGAAGCGAGCTATGTCCGTTTCAGAATGAAAAAATTTCCAAATGTGGAAAAAAAGCATGCTTTAAAAAAAAAAAAATGTTACAACCTTCGTTCTAACCAAGCATCAAAACGTATATAAAATAGTTGTAGTCTAATAGGAATACATTTTTTTTCTGGAGCGTTCGACAACTTGGGTTTGGCTAAAATGGCGAGAATTTCGAAAATAACCGATGAAACACGTAAAAAATATGCTGTGAGCTCAATCTGCTGTGGACGGGGGTGTATGAAGAATCACTCTTTCTGCCTGCCTTTTTGATGCATTAGATATATTTAGCCCGGCTGAGGATTTTCGAAGAATCTCAATGCTGGACCCAGTGGGTTTCCTAAGTGAGTATTGTGATTGTCAAAGTATGATTGTGAGTTAAGTATTGTGAGTGTTTTGATTCTCAGAACCATCTCGAATGGACGAAAAATATTCAGTTCTTCGAAAATACTTGCACAGAGAGTAACGACTTCGAATTTGTATTTCGAGATCTTCCGGAAGAAGTCATATTTTTTTCGATTCAACAAAAATTAGACAAAAAATTTCTCAGTATTTTGCATTTATTTATTCTAAAATGGACATATCATCCTTCAAATGCGAGCAATCGCAATTTGACCCCAAGAAACAAGGGAGCAGACCATGAATTTTTGAAAATAGTTGGTTTGGATACGAACCTCGCGATTTGCCGCACCCCAAAAATGTCTCGGAAACGATCTAAAAAGTACGGTATTTTGGGCGCTAATGGGCCATACTTCGTTATTTCACGTATAACGTATGATTATGAATTACTCTCTGAAACTTCAATTGAGATACTTTTTCAAAAACCAACTCGACTCCATTCGAATGTGGTCAAAACGTTTATATATTGATGCTCAAAACGAAAAAGGCGTGAGTGAGTTGCACATTAGAAATGAATTTTGGATGCACGACTCACTGTTGAAATGTACAGGTATTTCATACTTTGCACGAAACATTCCGATTGCCCGGTCGAATCTTATTGTATAAACGAAATCTCATACGAATCTACTATTAATACAAATTTTCTCAATTTCTTGACGAGGAGATCAGGTCGAAGAGATTCATGATGAAAAGAGAGAATCCAAAATATTATGCGTAAATTAAGTCCATCTCTTCAGAATTGCGCAACTTCAAGTCTGGATGTCAATTACTTTTCTAGTGAATAAAACTTCGTCGTGAATTAGTAAGGTACTTATATCCACTAAGGCCATGCCCATTAAAGCCATATGTTGAGATTTCGGATGCTCGTATTCCGTAGCTTGACCGCACATTTTTTAAAATTTTTTTTTATTGATGCATTCAAAACCTCATACGAGGATTATAAGCATACCGCACATTTAATCACGTTTCATTACGTTGACATGATGCACAAGTTGGCTTGGATCGATGAAAAATGCTTCATGCGTTCCCTAGTTAGCTTCAAGTCGATGTTGCTTTTTTTAACTTTTTTTTTCAAAACGCGATTTTATTTTACTTAGTCACTCAAAACCCCGCCGAAAAAATTGTACTTCGGCTCGTTTCCTTTGTCTCTCTTTCATCTTTAAATGCCTTTTTCATCATTAAAAAAGTTCGATCTGGCCCCAATTGTACAAGGAAATTACCCAAAAGTCTATTCTACTCGTTAAGGCCAACCCCTAGTTCTCTTCATCGATATCAGAGCATGTCAATTGGGCTCTGAAAGGGGGTACAGAAAGCTTCAAAATGAGTCAAGGTACGTTGAATTTGGACGTCTGGGTGCCGAGTAGTCGCAATTTCAGGAGTAAAATGCCGTTTTTAGATTTTAGCGGATATTACAAGTATATGGCCTTAATGGGCACGTTCCCTCTTGATCTCGTCAAAAATGTCTTTTTTGTCGATTGTACATTTTTTGGCTTTACTCGCTTGAAATTTAACGTACTTGGATTCATTTTAAGGGTCTCGAAACAAGCTCCAAAATGAGCTTCAAATTGATAAAAATATTAAAATGGGACAAAGTTATAGAGACTCCAGAAGCTTAGTATGGCCTTAATGGGCGCACGTACCTTATATTACCGTCCTGGGCTGCGAAAATAAGAAAAAAGTCGGATCACATATAGTTGTCGGCCGAGGCGGACGAATGTGGGATCCGAGGTTTTCTTAATTATTTCGCAGCCGAGGCGGGGATACTATTTTTCTGCACGACGTGCGACGAAGTTGGGATAGACCAAACTCATTTGTGGCAGCGGGAGCGGAAGTGACACTTAACGCAGAAAAAACTGTTTTGAATCTCTGACACTTCACTACCACGATTTTAGTGAGCATAACTGCAAATAATCGAAACGTTCGCGAACTGTAAATCAATATTAGACACTCATGGCGCTGCTTTGGATACATCAATACTTTGAGATTAACAATTGTGCGATAGAGAATTCAATCGTGACAATATTCTAATAATCTCGTTATGCTCGTCATTAAACCCATGCATTGGCTGAAAAAAAATTACTCAACTAGTGGGACTCCAACATTATGATTTGAGCCGCACTACGAAGTTTGTGATGAGCATCGTATTATTGATGCCACAAATGTATATCATGAAATGATTTTTGAGAAACTTTCAATGTATCATGAATGCCGAGATGAACTGATTGGGAGTGCAACATCTTTGGGCTGAGAGGATTTTATTATGCTACTCATCGCAGATTGAATGATACGCCTACTCTATACATAGAGCGAATGGAGATGATCTGATATACTCACGACGAGTAGCGCTCTGGATTCATCACTAGGCAAGCTGCTGTAGTCGATTTTATTGAAGGGCAGGTGTAGGGGGGGCTGGTATTTTCCACTAGGAACTAGTCGCGAGTGGTTTGCAAATGCGGGGAAAGCTTATAAAAGTTCCGTTGCTTTGATTCTGGCATCAGTGGGAATCGTGTCTTTTCAAATTACATTGCATCCGTTTGCTGTTTGCAGATAATAGATAGAGACTTGTAGTTCTTCGCATCTCGACATTTAGAGATCGACGCGTGGACAGGTAAGTTGATTGCTTTTGTTGAGATGTTTCATCGACATATGACGGCATACACAAGTACAACTTTCCTGTCTTTTCCTCAAAGTGAAAACTCTACACAAGACGACATTGCTTTCAGTTAATATTATCAGTTTTAAGTCATTAGTTAGGATAAAAAGTTATTTTATTCTCATGGACTACTGTCTACCAAAAGTTCATGACTCTCTAGAGTCCGAAAATCTTACTTTTTGCCGTAAAATCAAGGGATTCTGCGTGGACAGTAGGGATGACCAACATAGATTTATGTTTAGAGGGTTCCCGACCAAAGTGACGTACGTCCATTTTTTTTGAAAGTCCAATTTATTGCATAATATGCTGAGGAATACATGTACAACAATAGTGTCTACGGTCAAAAAACCTTGCCAAGTCCATGGGAGCGTCATGTGCATTTTGCTTTCTCAAAAGAGGAAGCCTTGTAAGGGTGCCAGCCGAAATCTCTCTTTTTCATTCTTTATTCTTTTTTTCCTCCCATCCACTTCCACATATATCAAAACACACTCATTCTTGATCTACTCGACGAGATCTTCCCATTGATGAAACCCACTTTTTCCCACACCACCGGATGAATGAAACCCACTTTTTACCACACATATCCATGAATTTTCTGTTAATCGATTTATGGGCGCGTACCTCTGTGCCTGTATGTGTGTGTGTGTGTGCGCGCGCGCGCGCGCGTGTGTGCGTGTGTGTGCGTGCGTGTATGTGTTGTTCAAATTGTTTGTTCGTGAAAACTCCCACACCGTTCACCCGTTCACTCCCGAATTTCGCACACTTTTTCAGGACCACTATCTCATGAGTCCAGTATCTTTCCAGCTCTTAAGCTTCAATACATTTTGATTTACAAATTTTCAAAGAATATTATTTCATAATTGAAAAATTCATAAAATCTACATTTTATCCGTTAAATCCGTCAAGTTTTTCAAATCTTCCTTTAAAAATCTGAAAAAACGACTCTCAATTCAATTTCATCACCTGAATCTAATCTGATTATCAAAAAAAAATCTATCATCCATCATTTTTATTGAAAAAATTAGAAATCTGTAATTCCCTCATAAACTCCCAACGTCTTGAAATTTCCCTTTAAAAAACTGAAAAACCTTGTTCCCATCCCATTCTGATCTCCTGAATGTAAAACTATTCTCAAAAGTATCCTAAAACCTCTCTTTTCTTCTGAAAAAATTCTACATTTGTAATTTTTCTGACTTTTTTCACTTTATTAACTTATTGTTAATCATGATATTTTTACCCTCTTTTACGTTGTTTCGACTGATAGTCTTTTCCATGTGAAGTTTTGCTTTTCTGCACGGCTCAGTAAGTCGCATCTTTCACATCTTGAAGATCTGGTCGTATTCCAATTTGAGCTTTGTTTTGACAGAAATTGATTAGAACTCTTTTACAGTTCTCGATGCAATTCAAAGGAAACTATCATCGACTATTGGACATCAATAACATGCTTTATGAATGGTGAAATAGTATCCGAGCTTAAATTTAACACGGATCACTTTCTATGCTCATAAGCAGATCACAGGTTAAGCCAATTAGTATGATTTAAGATGAATATATGGAAGAAATATAATGATAATATAAAGAAGGATATTTCTAAAATTTGAATTTTGGAGCCGTTTTGAGAAAGTATTCTGCTAATCTCTTTTATCAGCGTATTTTTGTGAGGAAACTCTCTTTTCTTTCCGACCAAAGTGACATAAGTCCACTTATTCATTGATTCCGAAGTTATTACCGCTCCATTTGATTAATTGATGCGCATCGGATAATCACGGTGTGACCACGAGTCCATTGGCTTAAAAAATTTACTCCATTTCGACATTCATGAGGTATGAGCTTGTAGCTAGAATGCAATGATTAACTGTAAGGCGATCAATTTCTGCATTTACTCGTGGAATTGGTCCCAGATCAAATTTTGCAACTCTTACGAAATTTTTTGTTGATAAAAGACAAAGAAAAAAGTGAAGGTGCGTTGAGACGGTTGAGACTGGTCAACTCAATTTTCTCAAGGCGTGATTCGAATCAGCAAGATCAAAGTAACATCAATCTTCGAAAAAAATCGATTTGAAGTTTTCAGCGAATTCTTCGGGCATTTTCTATACATCGGTTAAAATTGTTCGAAGAATCACATTTTGAAATATGTCCACAGCGCGACGAAACTGTTGCGCACCCAGATTCAAAATCTTTGGCCATATGGGCATGAATGGGCACATCTTGTTATTGTTGGATTTTCTGTGCTTTCAGGAATTATGATGATCTTAGCAATCTTGCCAGTTCTTTACTTGTTACTGTTAACTCACTGTCTTGGCGAAGAGAAAAAATTCAATACGACTAATCCAAGAATAGTGATTGTTGGAGCTGGAGTATCAGGCATTGCAGCGGCCTCCAAGCTATTCGAAAGTGGTTTCAAAAGTATTACGATTTTAGAAGCTGAAGATCGCATAGGTGGTCGTATTTACACTACTCAGTTCGGTACGCATTACAATAATTCTATGATGATTCGGCTAATCGATTTATCTATCCCTGTGTGCATATTGAATATAACGGATCTCAAATGACGAAAATGAGCGCCTATGTTCCCTGAATACGTTGATGACAATCTCAGATTTTTCAATATCTCTTATTTCCACTATTTTACTGGTATTCCGATCGAAACTTGGCATTAGAGGAATTATAGCCAATTTACTTTGAACCAGGCGATTACTTCGTGGACCTCGGGGGTCAGTGGGTCCATGGAGAAACAGGGAATGTTGCGTTCGAGCTAGCCCAACCCCATAAGCTTATCGATAAATCAAATAGTACGCCTTTCTATGGAATCGTTCAAGAATTTTTCGATTCTACCGGAGTCGCTTTGAATGGTAGCATTCTACAAAATATCACAAACTTTTACCTCGAGTTTATTGAAGGGGTCAAGTGCAGCAATGTCACTGTTTACAAATCATTTGGGGAATGTGCAGAAAGAATGTAAGTCTGAAAATTTAGCATAAACCTCAGTTCTGAAGATTAAGACGTCACGCGACTTCTAACCAATTTATCTGATTAAGGTTCGAGGAATATTTCAAAAATATATCAGAAATATCCAAAGATAAGAAAAAGTACTTGCACTATTTAGAGTTATTCAAAATAAGTGCGGAATCCGCAGCATCATGGCATGAGATTCCAGTTTTTGAAGAAGATCATTATCAAGAGTATCCAGGTGATCAACTGATAAATTGGAAAACTCGTGGCTATTCTTCGATCTTAGACATTTTGATGGTAAATTATGTAGACAAACATTGATTTTATATCAAATACTCGGAAAGTTGTGTTATCCGATCGATCATCAATTACTCACGTAGTCATCAATTCCTTATCGAGATGCTACAAAATCGTATAGAATATATCATATAGAAATAAAATCTTATAGAATATATCGTAGATAATATCATATAGAAATTGACACTTGAAAACCCAAAGGTCTTATCTAGAACTTTGAAAAATTAAAAAGTCCTATCTCGAAAACTGTGAATAAAAAGCCCTATCTAAAAACTGTTGGGTGAAAAGACCCATCCCAAAAAATCTGAGTAAAGAAGCCCTATCTCGCAGTGAGGAGCCATATCAGGATATTATGTTCGAGATTGAGGGTCGTATAATTGAGAAAAAAGTTTACAGATGACCAAAAATTGAGAGTCAAAGTAAAGAGAAGTTGTGTTGAAAGGGGCGGAAGTATTGAATTTTGACGTAGAATTTCGGGAGATGTCCTCTTGAAGAAAATACTTTGAGCGTAGCTAAGCCAAGAGGAATCGCATCCTAATGTATACGCCTATTTTGAATAATTCAATGAACGAAAATGACTTGAAAGAGACTCACTTTTCCGGATCATGAGCGATTAGAATATTACTCAAAGGATTCTCCTTCGTGCATGATTGTAATGTCCCACGCAAATACACAGAGAAATTTTCAATGATGGTAGAGTAACTTTTTGATTGGGAAAGGAACTACTTTTTTCTTCATACAAATTTTGAACTCATGATCACAATAAAGTTAAATCGATCGCGTCAACTGCTCGTCAGATGGAATATCAGTCACTAGAGATGGGAACTTATTGTCATCAAGTTGCCTTTTATAAATTACGATTATTGACTCTGGCATGGGCATTTTATCGCGGAAACTTGACGATTTTGGTCAGTTCCGTATAGAAGGGGCATGATGCAGGAACCTCTCTACGTTGGTTTTATCTAATGCAATCATACTCTCCTGAGAAAAATGGATAAGGAACTCACGTTAGACATTGTTTGGTGGGAGAAGAGAATGTCCACGGAACTGACACAAAAAGTCCCATTACATGCAAAAGAGCACGTGACTCGGATCCTTATATACGCATTTCGGTCATGAGACCTATGAAAATTGGTTGGTTCAATACTATACAAGGGAAAAATTTTCGCATAGCGATTATTTACATCGTCTCAAGGTTAAAATCAGGAGGATAGGCCAAACATAATTAGAAATTATCCACGAGACTGACATTTGGTCCCTTATTTGTTCTAAATAAAAAAGATGGCTCCGCGCATCGGCCTGGAAATCACTTCCCAATTGTGTTCCAACAGAATACGCGAAGAAAAATATTACTACGGAGTGGTTTGGAGCTTTCCTGTCGGAACGCGAGGTCTCCACATTAAACCTGCAAGTTTCCGCGATAATGCCCATATACAGTTTTGTATCACGTGAGTCCTGTAACTTGGATTCATTTGGTATGCAAACCAAGATGACTCCACACACACACACACACACACACACACACACACACACACACACACACACAAGCAACTTTGCATTTGTGGCAGGTAAGTTTCGATGAAGTACAACTGTCGAGTGACGATTTGTATGCTATGTAGGAAAAGATCTCGAGTTTACACTTTCGACCACATCCTGTGGTCACGAATCTTGCACCAATTTGTCATGGTACTCACCATCAGTGTCGATTCCAAGAACCGAATTGCCTCGTGTTCATTCAGAATCGTTCGTATTATCAAACTTGATACGACTGGCTCTTTGCCACAATCTAATTTTCACATACTCATCGGGTTACGATCCAAATCTCGAAAATTCCGAGGTACGACTTCTTACACGAAATCTTCGAGATATTTTACTCAGAATTTTGGGACAGGGCTTTAATCCACAATTTTTAAGATAGAGCTTTTTATTTCCTAAAATCTTGAGATGAGCCTTTTTGAGCTGATTTCTGGAATGGGGCTCTCTATTCCCTGAAGCGTAAGATTTGGAGGGGGAGGGGGGGGGGTTTGTTTATTCACGAAATAGATAGGGCTCCATACCTTCTCAAGATTGAGATAGGCTTTTTTATTTTCTCAAAGATCGAGGTAGGGCTTTTTGATCTCCAGCGTCGATTTAGTTTCGATGATATCGAGATGTGAATAAGCACGGCGTTCTTGAATATTAACATATGTTGAGACGTTTTGTCGAACTATGGATTTAGCTGTTTAGATGAGAACTCAACTGAAAATGAAGAAAGTTGTTGGTGGTCCAAGGCATTCTATATCCTCCATTCATACTATTACAAATCCAACCAATCAAATAATAAAATCAGTTAAAGAGGAATAATTGATAAGTACTTCAAGGTTATTCCTTTGCCATCGTGCATTTTTTTGTAAAGTATAACAATATACGGGTGATTTCATTGAAACTGTGGAATTTGAGGGTCAAAAATGTCCGTCGTGTCAGATTTCAGGGTATTCTGATAACTCGATATCCTGGATCCCTAGGTCATTTTTAGGTCTGCGTCTCACGAGATTCTATCGCCACGGGTCCTTTCCGCCGCGCGAATGTAGTCTAGTTATAGCGAAATACGGTTGAAAAAATTCCAACAGATTTAATTAATCAACCCTAACGTGATGTGAACCATACCACGGAATGGGATACTTTTTTTTGTTTCGCTCAAAAAAATGTCAGTTTTTCGATTGGTTAATCGAGGGGTTCGAACTTTCGGGTCTGGGCTCACCGGGAAATTCAACCTTAAGGCCACGTCAGAGCCGTGCAAGCATCCGTCGCACTATGGGCGATTGTGGTTTTTTTTCAAGGCTAATATCTCGGGATAGAATCAATATTTTTAGATGATTCAAAATGGAAGATGAAGCTTAGATTCTCGAGAATAGGAAAAAATTGTTGTCGCAGTATCATTATGTTATTAAAAAATCCTAATTTTATTAAATAAACAATGAGATCATGCAAATGATGTTTGAACCAATGTTCAGAACGTTGAGACACTTTGGATTTTGATGCTAGCAACTTCTAGTCATCAAAGAATCAGAAATTCTGCGTCTCCAACCTGTCTCAATGCTTCTGAAAATTGGTTCAAGCGTCATTTGCATGATCTCATTGTTTATTTAATAAGATTAGGATTTTTCAATAACATAATAATACTGCGACAACAGTTTTTTCCTTATTCTATAGAATCTACACTTCATTTTCCATTCTGAATCATCCAAAAATATCGATTCTATCCCGAGATATTAGCCTTGAAAAAAAAACGACAATTGCCCATAATTCGCCACATGGAAACAGGCGTTCCCAGGTTCTTCGAATCCCTTAGCGATTTAGATCAAAATAGAAGTAGGCGAATGTTCTATATACTCGAATCTGCAGTCGTCTATTCCTTTTTTGGCTCAAATCGCTAAGATATTCGAGGAATCTGGGAACGCCTGGGAGACATAATATACATGTACACTTGCGCAATATATGCACGGGCTTAAGGCGTTTCCAGATTCTTCGAATATCTTAGCGATTTGGGTCAAAAGAAAAGTAGAGGACTCTAGATTCGGGTAAATAGAAGAGTCGTCTACTCCTTTTTTTATCCAAATCGCTAAGGGTTTCGAGGAATCTGGGTACGGCTTTTCATGCGGCAGATGCTTGGCTACGACATGGTCTCAACACGTTCGAAAAAAGTTCTCATTAGTATGAAAAGCTACTAGACTCTCGGAAAACTTGTACAGCGTAGTCTGACGTTGCCACGGAATGTGACATCATTTCCATGGACACAGTGTCTTTGTTGAGTATATTACTTAATAATCAAGCTTGGGCTTGTTTTTCTTTTCAAAATCACTCTCTCATACCTCAACATTGAAACACCACTTGAGCGGGACACGATTTCAATTGTTGAATAGTGAATTCATGAGCATGAGGGTCACATATCAGGGACCAGACACTCGCAAAATACGCTTTTTTGAGCTCGTAACGGCGCGTAGAGGGTAAAAAAAGGCAACTATCGTCTCCCCAAACTATGCTCATATATTGGTCACGATGGTCATCAAATTATTCCACACCTAGATTGGGCTGAATCGTCATTATGTGAAATTGACAGTCACGGACATCGAATTCCACAGTTTTAGTAGAATTTCCCCCAAATGTTATGCGGTTCTTTCATTGCACAAAGTCCGATTCTCTATGCTAGTTCAGCTGACTCGGACATTGCAAGGCTCATTTTTCTCTCTTTGCCCAGTGACCCATTTGCTCTTTATCTAATACTTTGAGTCTTTGTAAATGAAATAGGACCTTGATGAAAGCACATGTACTCTCCTCTTGAATCTATTGCAATTTCAAGATTTGCGGGCATAGATGATGCTACGTATAACTTTGGAAAAGCAACGGATGCCATGAGGCATCATGAATTAAATCCTTGTGACATTTGTGGAAATAGAATTTCTTTTTGATATTTGTAGAAACGGTACCCTAATCCAAAAGAAGAACTCCCGGTCATGAAAAATATTAAATTAAAGTCACAAGTAGTGTCAATCGATTATTTGGAGAATTCGAAGGGTGCTCCAGTATTAGTGGCCACTGACAATGGACGATTATATGAAGCCGATCACGTCATAGTCACTGTATCTCTGGGAGTTTTAAAAAATAGTCACGAGTCACTTTTTATACCCCCATTGCCAGACTACAAAATAAAGACAATTGAGGTAGATATAGAATAATTCATCGCAAAGGATAACTTCTAATCATACCTTAATAATCTACAAGCATAAATTGGAATTTCTTCCAGAGCCTTGGGTTTGGAGATGTAGCTAAAATTTATTTATTATTCGAGAGACCTTTTTGGACGTTAGGTAAGGAGAGAATTTTATACTTTACTTTCCTTTGGAATGATGTGGAGAGGAAATCAATTGAAAATGACGTAAGTTTTTTTTGTGGATGATATAATGTAAAGCGACGATGAAATTGAGTCGCATTAATTCAACTGAAATTTAAAACTATTCCAGGCAGAAAGAGCATGGCTTCTAGGAATGAGTGGGGCAATGACTGTAGAATATAAGCCCAACTTATTAGAACTGTGGATTTCTGGGGAGTTTGCTAAAATTATGGAAAATCTTTCCGATGGTAAAATTTTCAATCATACAATGGAGAACCTCCATCGATTTTTAGATAGAAAGATGAACGTTACAAAACCTCTTGCTATGCTAAGAACTAAGTGGTTTAGCAATCCTCATTTCAGAGGAACTTACAGTTATCGAAGTATTGGCACACAGAAAAAAAAAGTTGATTCCGAAATGTTGGAAAAACCAATAAACCCTCAAAATTTGGTTAGTGTTCTGAACCTTATATTCACCAATAAGATCACAATATATCCAGGAGTCGTTTAATTCTATGATATTCTTGTATTTTCAGACAATACTATTTGCTGGAGAAGCAACGTCGAAAAATAGATATTCAACAGTCGATGGAGCAATCGCTTCAGGCTGGAAATCTGCAGGTCGGCTTTGGAATCATTATAAAAAAATTTTACCTTTGTCAGGAGCAGATGGATAGTCAGTATTTATCTCAGTACCAATGATTTTGACCTGGAAACCCTGCAAAAACTATCGACGTAAACCACTTCATTAGTCGTTTTGCTCTCTTAGAGTAGCAAGCCTTGCATTCGTCACAGCTCAACTCGTTGTTTCCTTTTTTCTCTTTTTTTCTCGTACTCATTTCTTACAAATCATATCAGAACTATGTATTCATATCTATTCGACAAGATATTTCGATTGATGACCTATGTTCATATATGCAGGGTGTCTACCGGGATAAAAAGTCGTACAAAATCAGAAATTCATCGGAAAGTCGACATAGTCTGAAAAAAATCGATTTCCTCTAAACTCGGGAATTTACGGGTTGGGGCTTTGCCTGCTTATACTCCGTATACGAAAGTGAGTGATTTTGCCGAAACTGTAAGACTTTTTTTCGCTTTCACGCATAGTGAATAGTTAAGGTCTTGACAAAATTTTCTGTAGTGTATTGAATACAGATCCAACTTACGTCACAGATTTTACATCCCGCCAAAATTGTATGAATGGAAGGATGGGAAGAAAATGAAGTCAAAAAGTTCCGGAAAAATTCCATTCCCTGTTCCAAACCCCATTTTCAGCCGTAAAACACCTTTTGTCTAAAAAATGAAGTCCATCAACCCTATTCCTACTACACAGATTCTAAACTATGGATTCGAGACTTGATTGTATCATCTCACATTACCAAAAGATGCCGGTAACCAGTACTGACCCCAATTTTTCAAGAGAGGGAAGTTAATTCGTTCCACGTTGAATTCACCCTGAACGGTTTTTGATCAAAAGT
>JAPYYZ010000207.1:0-24691 GCA_030522705.1 Eretmocerus eremicus | reverse complement strand
ACGCGCGAGTAGATTCAATGACTAGAATTGGATCCGATAGCGAGGAGGCGGCCGGGGCCATTCGCGGTATCACAAAATTGGATATGCGCCCTCGGGCGCAATCTCTCGAAAAGTCACTTTTGTCATACATTCAAATTCACCAGACGAATTTTAGCCCGTCTCGTAGGGTTTGGGATGAAAATTGAAATGAACCAATCGCGTTGAGAAATATCGAAAGAGACGAAAGTTATCCGTGAAAAAGCTTCCAGTATCGCGGAATCGGCTCCAGTTACCTCATCTCACGAGAGATTGTCAAGTATTGCTCAGTCGGGACCACTTCGTTAATTACTGATTGCTCACGTGCTCAATCTTAAGACACAAAAGAAATTGAACCTCGAAACGAATTCTGAAACGCAAATCTCGCAGGCCCAGGTCTGCATCAGTAGCAGTAGCAGCAGCAGCAGCAGCAGCAACGTAACCGGCAAGCCGTCAACGTCGACGTCGACGACAACGTCGACTTGCGGCGTCCAGCAGCAGCCCGAAAAGCCGGATGTGCAGCAGCAGCAGGCAGCAGCAGCAGCGGGACAGCAGGGCGATTCGCCTGCAGAGGCTCGAGCTGAAGGGCCTGAAGGGCCTGATGGCGCCGGCGACGGACGCCGGGGCCGAGTGGCGCCGTCACGAGGCGGCGTCCGCGGCCTCGATGCCGGGCCAGCGCGTGCGGGGCGCCGCCGACGTCTCGCTGCCGCTGCTGAGGGGCCTCGGCCCGGGGCCCGTTTCCTCCGAGCCGCAGCAGCAGCTCGGCGCGTCGCCCTTCGCCGCGGCCAAGCGCAAAAAGTACGTCTACCCCATAACGAGGGTCGCCCACGGCGAGAGCAGCGTCTGACTGCAGCTCGCCTCGTACTACTTGCGAGCGTCGCCTCTCCTCCCGATGTGCTGCACCAACAGCTCGTCCTCGATCCGTCCCAGCTGCAACGCCAGCCGCTCTCTGCTCTATAGCAAATCTAACGATGTACATATTTCGTGCATGAGTATTAGCTCACCTACTCTCCTCCCCTGATACATCGTAGCGATAGCCCACGACGATTCTTCCAGTAGAGCGGATAGTACGATATTCGCTGGCGCGAGCCAGTTTGCGCTGTGTAGATTGAGATTTTTGACTATTCCTCGCTCGGCTCGCTCGCATTCTGTTATAAGACGAGAAATTCCTTTCGAAACACTGGAGCGAATCTTGAGGAGACAACCTGAACTCTGCAGAATTGCACTTTTCCATTGGTGAAACGCTATAACGATGCTCGCAGTGGCGCGTAGAACGAATAAAAATATCATCCGAGCTATCAAACTGTAAGGACCGAGTTTGGACATGATATCGTAGTTGCCAGAGAATGGAATTATTGTGATATTATTTCGAAAGAGTTCCATTCGCCACACCAGCACTCGTTCCATTTTCATAAGGTTCAAACTACTTCTGAAGCATTATCTCAAATGTTAATTTTCATTCAGAATTGAAATGTGATTCCCAAAGGAAAATATCTGCAATGACCAATCATGTCTCTCAATGACTCTAAAAAATGTATTTCTAACTGACCTGACAACCGACGACTGACCCGTCTTGGAATTTTCAAACTTCTTAGATGGTGTCTATATATACATATTGGAAAATGACCATCTCAACACGTATTAGGTCAAAAAGTGTATTTCCGTTCTGAAAGAATTCGCCCATTTCACGCTTTACAACAGTTCATCTTCCAAACCAAGCAAAGAAAATGTGTCCTCAGTGTCCAAACTAGCCATGCGGGCACGGATCAAATATAATTTTCCACCGCAAAAACCTTAAAATCGCGTTTAAACGCGGCAGCATAAAATAATTTTTTTACAGTATACTGGTTTGTGTAAATTTAAAAACGAGACTTTGACTCCGGACTTATAACATTCGACTGCTTGAAACGATTCCAATTTCCCAAGACGGAATAGGAAAGTGAGTCAGATAAGAACAGAGAATAGAACAAATCACAACTCTGCTTGTATATTTTTGGGCCTGTTTCAAACATTTTTCATATCTTCTCTCAGGTTCATATCATCATACATGTCAGGCCATTCGACATCGAGAACATGTTCATTTAGTGATCTCGAAGGTTAAGAGACGGCCAAAACTGCACCGTTTTGAAAGCACCATCTAAAGATCCATTTTGGTGCCTGGTGCAATGGAGATATAACTCTTTAGTGATAACAAGACGATATAACGCCGTTGGAAGCAATTTGAAGAAAAGCTTGGTTTACAAATAGTATATTATGCACTGATACGAGGCCCAGCTGTTTTGAGGCACGGAGATCGTTTTTTTTTTCGCTTTTATTTCCGAGTGTAACGGAAACAAAATATTTTGCGTGCCTTAAATCAGTCTGAGGAGCGAGGTGCATATACTATTTATTGGTATTGGGCGAATAAGCGCCAATTTTCTGATGCGAGCCGGGAGGAAAAGTCGCATTATGCAAAAAACATTTTTTTGATGAATAAATAAGACTAATGCCTATCTAGATTCATCTTATAAAGTAAAAAAAGGATCTGAAACATGTTCAGCAAGTGGTTAAGGCAAAATTGGAGAATGTTCACCCTTTAAATCTTGTTTCGTTTCAAGACCTCGCTTCTCCCTGATGATTTTCTGGGAATGTCAGTAAAAATTGTAAGAAAGCAAAGCAAAGTCACAGCCAAACTTATCTATTGTTAGAGTGAAAAAATTCATTGATCAAATATTACAGCTAGGTACTGTCAGCAACTCGAAAGTGTGTCGGCTTGTATTATGAATTCATCTCGTATAAAGGGAGATATTACGAACTGAGGAGTTTGCTTTAGAATCCGTTGCTTATAGCAAGAGAATTATGTTGTTCCTCTCGCATCAGAACAACTATCGGAAATTACTGTGGCCAAATTACGTACCTAGACGTCAGACGAAAAAAGCTAGTTTCAGTGCATCATACTGATGAATTTCTCTATTGTTTCAGAGAGATTGCACCAATGGGGAAAAATTGAAAATGCACATAATCTTTTGTTTGAAACCTCGCCATACATCAAATCAGAAACCTCAGAATCGTAGAGAATCAATAATACTTCAGAAATGGTTCTCTTGCGAGTACATACTCGCAATATTATGCTGTATACTTTGATGATAACTGATGATTCTACAATTTTATGGACGTGAGCTAATATTGAAATGTACGCTATTGCGAAATATATGTTCGCGACTCAAGAGCAAAAATGGATTGTATCACAAGCAAAAACGATGCTATGAATAATTGAATTCATTTCCGATTGAAGTTTGTTTCTTGGAATTCTTATTTCCCCAAGTAACGTGACAAATCGATTAAATAACGAGAATATCCACTAAATCTCGCAATTTTTCGATTCGAATTCCGTCTCAATACTTTTCATGGCAGAAATGAACAATAAATATATCTGTACGGCAATTTTAATGTTCCTTTCCGACAAAAGGTGGAAAAATCATGATCTATTTTCATAAGACTTCGCACTCGCAGTTAAGATCAATCTCTAATTTTCATCAAGATTGAGCGATGTGTTTTTTGTTAAAACGGCGAAGTGCGGGCAAACACTTTTGATTTTGTTTCAAGTTATGTTTAACTCGAGAAAGGCTCTGAATAGTATCATCGTGAAAATATCTCTGTCAACGGGACCATTAGAGTGCAAATATTCTCTCCGTATCCTCGAAAATCTCTATCAATTTAATGTCGTAGAGGATAGAAGTTATATATGAAGTATAAGGTATACTCAATATCAAGTTCCAAGTCAATTGCAAGTGCAAAGTTATGTGTATATATCAATTTCAAACCTTGCTAAAAAAATTCTTGTGATCCGTGACATGGGGTCCAATTGGGACCTGTTATCATGCGATTCCACGAACGTTTCTTTCCAGCACCGGAGCGTAACTTGTTATAACATAGAATGAATAACGTTTTCTCAGAAAGTTTAATATCGCGAGGACCGTGAATAAGAATGAGTGTCCCCATAAAAGCTCAGAAATTATTGGGAAAGTGCCACGTGCATCCTTATGGAACCAAAAGCATTCCATGCTCCGAATTGGATCATTAGTACTACAATAGTACAAATGCAAGTGGAACCCGCGATTCCAGAAGTTTCTCGAATTTATGGGACATACTCGATCCATTACTTGGATTTTCAAAGCAAACGATAACATTGCCAAATTGAAGCAAATTCAATGTGAATCAAGTAAGAATAAGCGAAAAACTAGTTCGATCATTGTAGTAGTAGTGTCTTATCAAAACTAGTCGATACTTGCCAATAAATTCGGTACTAAGCAAATGAAAGTAGAGTATTTAGAAGAGTTTAGAAAACCAGCCGAGCATAGTACGATCCTAGATAATCTAAAATAAAACGAAACTGAAATTTGAGATTATGGGGGACAATAGTGTCTCCAAGAAATCAGAAAATTTGTAAGAAATAGAGATTTTGAAAGCCAATATTGTGAAGTTATTTCTTACACCCTACAACTCTGATTTGATACAGTTTCCTGTTTGAGGAAACTGTTTCACAACCTAGTCGCTATGTATTCACCTCATAAATAATTTGCTCGAGTGGGAAGAGACTATGAAATCGGGAAATGGAGTGGCGCTTACTAAAATATTAGGACTTTCATAATCAAGAAAAAAAACTTCTTGGAGCTTGGAAATATTAGAGAAAATTTATCAGCCTTCCAATATCCACGTAAAATTAATTTTCAAATTATCAGTAATACATTTTGATGTAGGCAATCTACTTATTTGTTTGAAGAAAAATTCAATTTTAAGCCATTCTTATATGATGTCAATACTTCTAGCTTTGGATTTTATTTTGGTAGAAATATTATCAACACCTCTACTTGATACCTTCAATGGTGAGTTTTTAAAAAGCAGTCTTATAACTTGATAAAAAAGTTCTATGGGCTTCAAATTTGGAGACCCTGAAAATTCCAGTTTCAAAATGAGGAAAACATTATGATAATTCACAAAAATCCAGAGTTGATTCAGAATTGACATTGATTTCATCTTCCATGGTTTTATCTACATCAATGATAGAATACAAGTTCTTGGTGAATTCTTAGAGTAGGAAGATTCTGAGACTCACAATAAATTTGGATAAAATTGATTATATAGTTTATTGAAAACATCATCTATATGCTTAAATGGAATATTTTGTACAAAATTGATCCATCTTTCCAATCTCAAAGGTTGAATAATGATCATTCATACTCAAATTTTTTTGGGATAATTAAATCTTAGGAAGATATTTCACACATTCACTATTCACTGAATAGCAGCACCCCAGGGTGGCGTCATAGGCTGTGGGTTTTGTAAATATGACATAACAACTGCACTTATAGATAGCATGAAAGAGCTCAGGATCTGTTTTCTATCATCACTAACCCTTGAATTTGCAAAACTAATGCAAGAACAGTACAAAGCTACCCATGCACACCATTTTAATCGCATCATCAATCCACACATGCTAAAAACCATTCCAAGGATGTTCATGTAATCTGGAGTCAAGTCATCGCCCGGTTGAGCTTGATTACTTGCAGCAGATGGTCTGTAACGGAGTTGCTTGTCAGGTCGTCTTGGATCTGATGTATTGTTCATTCTAGAAAATTCAGAATTTCATCTTCTTAAATAGTCACATATAAACCTCAGTGTTCCTATATAAATCATCTTGTTTATCAATTGAAACAGATGCTTGAGGGGCGACAGGAGTACTCCAAGGCAGAGTGTGGAAACCAGTGCTCCATACTCAGATCTCTATCACTAGATGAACCTCCTTGGAAAAATTCAAGAAGGATGCCTTTGATACGATTGAGGAGACCTCCTTGTTTCAGCGAACTTTGCCAAAAAGTTTACGAGCAAAAGAATATTGAAATATGCATGTGATATAGACTTAGATGTTGGGTGATACGCTTGTTTACATTTTGCTTGTTTAGTTATGAATTTTTCCTCATAAACGATTCGACATAGCTCGTTGAAACAAGCAGGTCTCTTCAACCATAGTGGGATTTGTTGAGTGGTAGTGACGTAGTATGGAGCACCGGTACCAGCTCAACTCATCTTAGAACCGTGTAAGCGTGGTGTAACAGAAAACAATCAACATGATTCTAACATAGTTAGGTACATCAAAATATCAAGACTACTCACATGGTATAATTTGTTCACAAAGATCAAGCGCAACCCTGACCCTGACCAAGATAGTTCTTGACAGTTCCACTCTTATCAAACGAATCTTGAAATCACAAGCACGACCAGTGGACGGAATTTTGACAAGAATTGTAAAAATGCATCAGATGTTCTGCTCCTTTCCTGTTCAATCTGTCAGCTCCAGTCAGCTCAGAGCAGAAGAAGCGGATCGCCAAATAAACCTACCATCTCATCGTCAGGTGAGCCAGGCAGGTTTAGTTAGGTGAGGATGGAGCAGAACGAACAGGCAAAACATAACACACGTGCCGGTTTGGAGGTTTCGTGGAGGGTTTACATTGTTTGAGATAATTGAAGCATTGAAAAGTTTCATCAAGAAAATGAGTGAAGAAATAAATGAGTCTGATCACAAGAATTATGTATCGTGTTTGACATGGGTGAAGAGAGGAGTCGCTGCTTCTATACCCGACAAGGTTAGAACTTGTAACACTCGTCAGACTGACTCGTCAGTCATATCACACATAACAGATAACAACACCTATTAGTCCACTTTTTTCCAACATACCATAATCCAGTAATCAATTTTCTATTCTATTAACGTATTCCTCTTCCAGATCGAGCTATCCCCTCGAGAACTCAAAGCTATCATACAGAACACACAATCAGAATTACAGTGAGTATGGAGTAACATGGATTTCCTTCCCACAAAGTGACAATAGTAACTAGCAGGTGTAACAAAAAAATTTTGTTCTTAGAGAAGTGAAAAATTCCAACAGTACTAATCAAGACAGTGATAGTGAAGATGATACAACTGATTCCAAAACTCACATGAATGTGAAAAATGAAGTTGTCAGTGATGTTGACATGAGCCAAACTGACAAAATAAAGGCAACTGATGGCGATGAATTCAATTTTGACAGATATGATGAAGAATGTAAGTTCTGCTATGCAACGCAATTCCCAAGTTGATTCTCACTTTTTAAAATTCGGCGATATCTGAAGAATGTAATTCATTTACAATCATTTGTTCTGGGAATGTACATCTCCAGAACAGACTAGAATTCATGAGTGATTTAACATTGATATACGTATATATGCATAATTTTACATGATTATCTCTATAAATCTATTTTGTGAGCTTGGTTCTCATCTTGGATTGGCTCTTGATTTCAATTCATTTGAATGATGTGGAGTTGGACCAAAAGCATCCATATGGTGCTGGAGGAAAATTTACTCCTGAACATGTGAAGCTTACTTTTTCCATACTTGTAGCAGGAAGTATTTATTGTAACTTGGATGGCATAGCTGAATTTGGTGAAGGTAAAGATCCTCTCATAACTGTTAGAGAAAGTGAAGATGAAGATTCTGAAAGAGAAGATGATTTGGTAAAACCAGATGACAACCTTGTTCTTGTTGGACATATTGTTGATGATGCAAGCATTCTAGAAGTTTATGGTATGATTTTATCTCTTTTCCATGCTTATCTCTATTTTCAAAAGGGTTAATTTTGTTAATTTTGGTTTCAGTTTACAATGAACATGAAGGATCTTTCTACTGTCATCATCATGACTACCTTTCATACATCCCACTATGTTTTGAATGGCTTAATTTTGATCCATCTGCAGAGAAACCAGGTGAATGAGTGTCTTATATGTTGATATAAGAGAAGGACACAAGGGCACCTAAGAACTTACCTGCTGTTGACTTTCAACTGCAATAGATATTGCAATTTTTTTACAAACATTGAAAGAATGTTTGATGGAGTCGAAATCTCTCTGACTTTGATCTCGTATCAGAAAGATCATACTTGAACACTTATTGACTTGTGCCTTTGTGTCTTTCTTGTCTTTAAAATAACCTCTATTCATCCAGATATTTGTCAAAGAATCCCTGGAGTGTAACTTTCAATAGCAATGAAGATTTGTCAATGATGAGATAATTGACTGACAATATATATGCTTCAAAACTGTTTCCTAACATCACAGTTTGTATTTTAATTTTAGGAAATCTTTGCGCTATTGGCAATGATACTCCTATCATTGAAGTATGGGATCTTGACGTCGTGGGAGGCGTTGGGCCGGTGTTTAAATTAGGTAAAAAACCTAACAAGAAGAAGAGTATCAAGCGTGTAGGGCACAAGGATGCTGTTCTAGACCTGGCATGGAACTCTAATTATGGGTAATCCTCAAAGCTATCTCAACGTTTGTTGGAATGCATTGATTAGAATGAAGAACTGAGTTTGAATCTGTAATTGACTGGGAAATTTTTACAGACACATTTTGGCAAGTGCATCTGCTGATCGAACCACGTTATTGTGGGATCTTGAAAGTGGAAAGCCCAGTACTAAATTCTCTTCTTTTGAAGGTATAGTTCAGTCAATTCAGTGGCATCATACGCAAACTCATATGTTACTCACAGGGAGCATGGATAGGTATACATTATTCTAACAATAAGTGAACTTTCCCATCAGATTCCGATTTGCAATCCATTATATCACTATTTTTCAGAAAAGTGCGACTATTCGATTGCAAAACTGAAGAAGTTAAAATCTGGGAAGCTTCTGGAGAAGTTGAAAGAGTTTTATGGAATAAGTTTGACCCCAACATATGTTTTGTGAGCACCCACAATTTTTAAATTTCTCCCTTTTTTATTCTGCATTCTAAAATGAACGTCTTCTCATAGATAAGTACAGATAATGGATTTATCGAGTGTGTCGATATCAGACATGAAAAAGCGCTGTGGCAAAAACGTATCCAAGAAGAGGAAATCGCAGGTACAGATAAGTTTATTGCATCATTCAGTCTCGTGAGCAACGGCAGTAAGAACTTGGAGAATAAAAATTTTTATGTGGGGAAGTTTTCATTTTTGATTGATGATCTATCTTACACCCAAGTGCAAGCGGGTGATTTTGGCACAAGACGCGGTCGTTACTTGTGCGAAACAAGGTTTAATTGAAAGTTTTTCATGCCAAGATGGCTTTGACAACCGATGCGTATCATGGCACTTTGGTCAACTTGCCCGAAAGGATGTGCAGGTATTTGGAAGCCAGCTCGAGTACAGCTCTACCGACACACACCCTGGACACTACTCTTCCGCTTGGATGCGCGAAACCTCCATTCTGCGATTCTTTTTTGGCCTTTGGTGTGAGCACTCTACCCGCACCAAGTGAAGAAATGGCGCGATATCTTACCATTATGACTTGAAAGTATCGCAGTCAAACGCAATTTCAGGGCTTTCGTGGGCAAAAAATATTTATACGCTCTTTGCTTACGCGGCCGTTTCGAGGTTTGATTACGCGTTTACTTTAGTTATTTTGGTGAAGACGTCTTTGCGATTAAATTGACGTGCGTGCTCAGAGAGAAAATATGCTGTAGCCGATCGCATCTGGTGCGATGAGACACGTCCTTTCCGCCCTTATGTTGAGATTACTATTCAGACGGCTTAATTGTAGTCACATGTAAAATCGTAATTCGAATGATATTTCTACGTGATCCTAATTTTAATATCTCAAATTTAATTTATAAGAAATTCTATTTCACAGGGCTGTCAATGAGTACATCTTGTCCTGGTCTACTAGTTAGCTCAGACAAGACCGGAATGATCAGAATCTGGGATATCTTGGATTTCTCTGAGCCTCAACTTGTTTTAGAAAAACAAACAAATCTTGGACACATTATTTGTTTGGAAGCTAGTTGTGACAGTCCATTTGCATTTGCCATTGGGGGAGACAATAAGGCTCACAATTTGAATGTTATAGACTTGTCAGCAAGTCCTGAAGGTAATGCTTTTTCTTCCGCTTGACCGATTGTTACATTTGCTCCAGCTATTTTTTCGACACATGTCTTACAAAATGAACGAATTCGATTCTGGCAAGTCTTGATCGTGACTTGTACATTTCTAGTCTCAGAGCGATTTCGTGAGAGGAAACACGATGGAGGTACAGTCCATTTGAATCACGAGAGCAAACATCAAGAGCTGATGGATGTAACTGAAGATCTAGGATCAATTGCATTAGGATCAGATAAGACTCACAAGGTCATAAAGAAGAAAAAGAAACCGAGGCATCGCAGTTCCAAGTAAATGTGTTGAATATCGTGTGTAAATATTGACTATATAAATTTGCAAATAATTTTATTTGTTATTTATACAATTTGGAACATTTTAAATAATGAATTTCGTGATTAATTATGAAGATACATAAATAATATTTCGAAACTAATTTCATTAGCATGAGGTATCAATTCATCAATAATTTGATAATTCAGTTCATTCAGATTCAGTCACGATCAATTAGCATTAGAACTGAGCAACGGTTCAGTCGGATCAACGTCGTATGGAGATTTTGTATCAATTAGATTTAAATCTTCTATATATTTTATATACAACTGGTTCAAGCAAGAATCAATTATATTTCATTAAATGTTTCACCAAGAGTGAACATTTGGGCTGGGTGAAGTACAGAGAACAGATAAAAGAAGGCAGTGCCGAGATTAATGTACTTCATTTTTTGCTCACTGTTCCTAACTGCAATATGGATTTCCTGAATCAAGTATCGACTCGGATATCTTATACTTGATTCTGAAGTTAAAATCACATAAGCTTGTCAAATGTTCTCACCTATCTTTCGAGACATGTTTGTGAAATTTTCATGATGCTGTACTTCATCAATGTGATCAAAAGTTTCTGAGCAAAAAGTAGGTATAGACATACCAGACGCATTCATTTTTATGTATCAAAAATATGAATTGTCTTCCAGAAAAATATGATCAATCGTGTTGCAAGAGTGAATTTTTACTCTGCAGAGTCTTATTTCAGTCACCACAATCTCTCTATGTCTAAATCATCAGTACGATTTTCTCAATTTTTCAAATGCTAGCACATTACTGTGCTCATCTTATAATAATGAAAGTATTTTTACGTCTACCTAAGCAAATTCGCTATTAGTTGCAATTCATCTAATTACATGAGTTGGTTCGCCGTAATCTTCGATTCTCAGTCATACAAGAATATTTCCTATCAATTGATACCATACAATTCATTCTTGCACACATAGGCGAAAATTTGTTGTTTGGAGGTTTTGGGAACCAATGGTAATATATCCCAAAAAGTACAATTGATGGCGTTCTGGGATGTTGTCCTCACTTCTTGGTCGACTCGGCGGTAGAAATGTAAAAAGGTTGCTTTTGAATACAATTTTTCTCCGTTTTCGAAAAGTTCTCTGGAATCATTCCTGATAGACGAGTATACTCTCGAATTCCATGCAAAAATCACAAATCTCTATATCTACTATGAAATCACTTTTCCGTCAAACCATTGCACCAATTGATGCGCAAGAAATGAGAACGGTAATACTGGACATCCATTGTCTAAACTATTGTCCAGATTCGCAAAATATAATAAAATTAAAACTTCATAACTTGCTTGCTGGCAGTGGTCAATTTGAAAAGAGTTAGGTTACTCCACACCTGAGCATGCATAGGTATTTTTAAAAAGTCTGTTGCGACTAATGATATCTATCCGAGAAAAGAGCAAAAATTATTCTTAGATATTTATGCGCGAAAACATCAATATTGCATCCGCTCCAGGTGTAGAATTAGCTTTCTTCGCGTCCCGTACTATATGGAAAAAACTTTTTATAAAGCCTTTTACAAAAAAAAAGAAGACTGCGGAAGTTTAGTCACCATGTGACCATTTTTTCGTAAGAATTACGCTTGGCCAAGAATTTCTCCATTTCAGTATTCTTGTTAACATGAATCAATTCATTCCATCAATTATCAATAATCACAATTTCTGGAAAAACCAACAAATCTGAAATTTTCACGTCGGTGGAGATTAATAATCATAATGGGGCTTCGCGAAAAAACTTCCGAGACGTCAGTGAAGGCACTTGATTTTTCTCGAATTCCATCAGGTAACTTTTGGAATGCAAAATCAAACCCTGGTACACGTCGTGATTCTTCATTTTTGTTGTAGTTGATTTCCTGACGTGATTGAACTTTCGTGATTGTTTTTCTTTTAAGATGTTCTTTAAAGCCTTTGACAATTATGATCAATCAACTGCACTTTCATTTCAATGATTTCTTAAACGATATTCTTGATTAAAAAATGTGTCGGGATTCAACTTTTGAAGAAGATGAGATATCAAGTGGAATCTTTACAAGGCCAGGAAAAAACTATACTCTTACTTTCAAGAATGAGAAACTTTCATAACCCGAGTTCAAAGCACTGGATGGCCTTGTGCAAAATGTAAAAATTATCGAAGATTTGCATCGTTTGGTTTTGATTAGAATGCTAGCGGCTCATAATCTTCGGCTACTACTCAACTAAATTGGATTCAATTAATAATCGAAGAAAGCGACATCCACGAAAAAATTCATCTCTACATGCATTAAAAAAAGTATTTTGGAATGAAAGAAATTCTCTAGATCAAATCGTAATTCTTGAAAAAGAGCAATAAAAAATTATTGCTGGCTAAGCCATTGCCACTGAATGGATCAATGATCTACACTACTTGAATTAACCAACAACTTGACATCTATTATACTCTCTCATCAAGCAGGCATAGACGACTGTATATGCTGGAACATTAACATGAATTAATCTAGTCAAAAAGCTACGTATAGAAACGATATTGGTCACAAACTCCGTGATGTAAATGTACACACCGATGTACTCATTTAGCACTTAATTTTTTCAAACTAAAACGAATTTCTGAGGGCTGTACTATGGATATCCTGCATTACCCATGAAACATCATGTGTAGGTGAAAAAAGATCCGGAGATAGCTCTCACACATCAGTCCCAATATCAAGACTCCTCGAATCTTGGTTGGAATCATGTTGGCTACCATTTTCAGAGGAAGCACTACTTGATAAACCAGACTGATCGCTGCTGGCTTTCTTCACTTTGGGCTTGAATTCAGTGATGACAACTGTAACATTATTGACTGTGACCTCATTACTTTGGGCAGTGCTACGATCCACATTTTTGAGCCTGGGAGGATGACGAGATTTGCGTCTCAATTTATCAAGTTTGTTGCGTCCATCCTTGCTGCTTCCAACACTGGTTGTTGATGAACCACTTCCACTTTCTTTTTTCCCTGGCTTCAGTAATGGTACATACTGCTGGGCAACCTGTCGACCATTGTGCTAAATTTACCCTGACTGACCTGAACATTCAAGCTATATGACATGACTCGACAAAGCAAGAAGAAAAAAGAATGGGAGCCATAATTTTGCCACAGAACTCCAAGTATCAGAAAAAGTCATGTATGGGATGAATGGACAATTCAAAATAAATCATAATTTTCAAAAGAAATTCCACCAAGTGCAAATTTTTTGTAGCAAGTTAATTAGAAAATATTCAAGAAAAAGTCTATGAAAAACATTTTATATAAGCATTTGAAGATTGTACGTACTTGCTGTGCCACTAGTTGAGGATTGATACGCGGCTTTCGCGTGGAGGTACCTTTGCGGATGTCACACATTAGGCACTTGAATGCTTCAGCTGTATTGCGATACGTACAGACACTACAGTCCCAGTATTGTTCCTCTAAAACTTTTGCTTGGCGTTTACCACTTCCGGAATGGTTCATTGTTCATCAGGATTGACTTGTTAGATAACTTTGGTCCTCCTCAAATGAGAATGAGTCTCTCTGCAACTAAATGCTCCAACCTCATGCAGAGTGTTTTTTATCACTTCTGTCAGCATATAAATCTTTATGAGAGGATCAAACCTCTACTCATTGGTTGCACAAAAAGTATACCAGCTTTTTGGATTTATGCCACCATGTTCAGGGAGATGTCAATGAAAGATATTAACCTCAAGTACAAGTTTGATTACCATGAGTTCGGCAAATTGAGTTATTGCGTGCATCTTGGAGTTCCAATAAACTACTTGTGTTCACAATTCTGTAAATATATGAAAAAGATTCTTGAGATTGAAATATGCAAACAGCTTTGTAATTTCTTGGGTGGCCTTAAAAATTTCCAATGAAATCATAAATCATCTTTTTCCCATGGAATAGAAAAAGTAACAAGAATAAGGATGGTGATACATTGGAATTAGACCACACTGACATGAGTTTCAGGGAATGAAAACCTGTAGAATCTGAATTAAATTCAACTAGAGAACAATTTGATAAATACCTCCAATGGTGATAAATTACAGCAGTCTTTCATCAAAGCTCTTAGAGTACCAATTGGGCAACAGCAGGTGATCTGCAACAAGAAATGAATTTCTGGAATTTCTTGACTAGTTCATGACCTCAGCATTGTACTATCCTGTTGAGATAGCATCAGTTACTTGACAGTGGAAATATATCTTTCCATGGTTCAAGAGTGAAAAGTAAAACATGAAGAGTGATACTAGAACCAATGACAACGTATGTAGCAGTGATGGTTAACGTTGTTGAATAGTGGATAACTTTTCAAAGAGAAGAATGAAGAACCTAGAACAAAAACTAAACTGGACAGAACAGGAATTGGAATGACACCCAGGAAGGTTTCTCATTTCTACCTTTAATGCCACCCAGACTCAATGGAGATTCGTGATTTTTCTTTGTAAAAATCAGTCCACTGCTTGAGAACACTTAGCAATGCCATTAAAAGAGTTCTTAACCAACGAAAAAATAAGTATAGTTCATCAGTTGACCTGTGCTGCAAGGTCTGCAGTTCATCTGTCACTGTTCTCATTGAATTTTTCGTTGGAAACAAGAAATGATTAGACGTAGACAGCTTGAATGTAATTACATGCTCACAAGATAAGTTGGACTTCACTAACTTTTGCATTTGGTACTCGCCTGCATGTGACTAGAAGGTAAGCTCTGGAGACTTTGAAATGATGGGTGAAGGGTAAGTTGCGAAAGCAGCTTCCTCACAGCGATATTGCTTTACAAGATTGTACAAATCTGCAGCAGCTGGCAGCATGTCCAATTTTTGATGAAGTTATCAGCCTACCTGCATGAACATAGAGTAGAATGGATCATGTGAACAGTCAAGGGGCAACGAGGACTTTACACGCTGTTGCACAGTTTCCCAAGACCGACGTCGATGCAGTACCCACCTAATCACACACCTCGATCTTGGAGATCATCAGAGATCAGAATGGGCCACTGCTTGGGCCTCTTGCCCTGGCCCTCGATGGGGACGCTGCGCTGATGTGGGCACCGCAATTGCAAGTTGCAACACCAAATTCACGAGCCCATGCGAGGTTCTCAGAAGTTGTTTGCGAGAGTCAGATCGAATTCAGCGGAGAACGTATGCGGGAGGCTGATTTGATTCCTATGCATTCATGCTCGATCGAAAGCCGACAAACGTGATAACGTGATGGACCGAGAAACAGCCTCCCGTCAGGTTAGCGGCTGCGTAAACTAAACCAAACTAAACTGTCTGCAACCGTGGCTGTGCAGCCATGGCTCTTTTCTATTTATATTCCTATTTATATAGATATATATATATATATCGGAGTAAGAGAGAGGAAAGAGAGAAAGACACACTCACAGGCGCGTGTGTATACGAACGAGAGAGAGAAAGAGAAAGGAGATTCAGAAAGGGGGGATCACGTCGATAACGCAGGTTTCGTTGTGATCTCGAAAAGTTCGCAGTTTACACGTTTACAGCTTACATATAGCCAGTGTGTGTGTTTGTGTGCGATAGCGATGTCCGATATGTCAGATCGCAGTGTTGGGCTGAGTGCTGAGTGAATTTAGTCTGCTCAAAGATAGGATTAGTGTTGCTGATAAGATATCAAAGGGATTATTCGCAATTCGAAATAGGGCCACCTCGGGCGTGTGAAGTGTGATAATAGTATAGTATACGTGGATGTCTGCTGTGCGCTAGCACGTTCTGATTTCTCTCACCTCCTGGATGATCCGATCATCGAAGGAAGAAAGGTAAGAGTGGAATAATTACCTACATCTATCATTACTGATCAGCAACTGAAGCATCCCAATTTTAGTTTTCTGTCTCTAGATTGAACATTTCACATTGCTCCGAACTCCGAAGTGTGCTCGTGATTCGTGTTGATTCTTGTTTTTATAGCAGCCTCGCTGTTGGATGAAAGAGTTGTTTATTGCTCTTTATTTCATCGAATGAAACACTATCTGGACGCATTTGCGGTCTTCGGTACACGGCATCGCTGATACCCAAGCTCTCACGAATGGCACAACATCGTTCAGGACTCTCTCTGTTGTAAACCTGTAATGCAACCCATCATTGCTTTTCCACGAGTCGCCGAGGTGAATGTAACTGGCCGATCCGTCTTTGCGGTTCGATGTCGATATGGTTAGTTCTTCACAATCATAATTCCATTCTCCCAAGCTTTTCTTCCACATCACTGGGTATCATTTGTTCGTTATGAATGTCTTTGCTTGGATGATATTTCTGTCAATCTCATTACTTATTTGGAAATAATACTCGATTGTGGACCTTATCATTCGAGTTAATGATTAGAGGATTGGATAGAACAAGTGGGTTTTCAAAAAAGTTACTCCACTCCAAGGCGGTAATACTCATGGTGGATTCAAGGAGATCATACAAATAATGACATTTCATAACACTCCTAGAATTTTTCCATCTGTTGAAGATTAGTGTAATAGGTAAAGGAGAAGTAATAATTGAGTGAATTTTCCCAAGTATCAAATTGTAAATCAGAAATACTTGATCCCTGTTTGGCACATTGCATGTATTTTTAGTTCCAATAACTCAAGCCAAAAGACAAAATGATTCTCTAAAATAATTCCAGAACTCAATTCTGTTTCTTAATTTGGAATACATTCTAGGAAGATTCTGCTGGATCTCGGAAGCCATGGGATCATGCATGGAATACAGAAGAGATGCGAAAGAATCGCCGCAATTGGAGTCTTGCTGGCGACTCTGGCCTCCTGAAGCATCTGCAGCAATTTTCAGAGGTATGTAAGATCACATTCACAATGCATCATATTTCTCAGCATTGTGCCATGGGCAGGGTTCATTGGGACAACTGAAATGAAAGTCCAGACATTTTTGACTTATATGAGGTCTGAAACTCTCCTTTTTTTCTCCAGGATTTGATAGCTAAAGCAAATGAAACTCGAAATTCTATTGATTCAATGACTGCTGACTTAGACAAGACTGCAATACTTGTGGACAATATAACAAATACATCACTGGCCTTGGCTAATACTCAATTCATTGAAAGCAGAGTACAGGAAGATAGTATTGAAACTGAACAACCTGTTGAAGATACACAAAAGGTACATCTTATGAGTAGAGAATAGTGAAAAAGACAGAATTTTCACAACTTCTGAATCTCACTTCACTATTTTTTTAGAGGAAAAATGATTGTGAGATTAGTGCCACAGACTTACTAGTTAGTGTTTGTGAAAGCATCAAGCAAGGACTACTAATAATGGATGAGAAGTATGAGAGAGTTGAAACTCTAGCCACTCATAATGCAGATGGAGATAATGATACTGTGCCAAGGTATGAATTCACCTAATTCCAGTCAACTCAAGACTATTCAGCATTACCATGATCGTTCTTCAGGTGAATTTGCTTCAAATACCTCATTTACGCATTTTTTGGAAATTTTCAGTTTTATTTTACGCCCAAAAGACCCATACAAGCACAGGCCCTTGCCGTACGTCATCGGAACGGAGCAGTGGACACTATCCAGTAAAGTCGGATTAGAATCAAGTAGCAGTGATTCGGAACAGGATGATGAAGATGAAGATTCAGTAGGTGGTGCAGATATCAAGACTTCAGGAAATTTAAGAAATTCAAATCTCAGTGTGAATTCAGGAATTAGCAGATTATCTACCACTTCTAACGAATCAAATGATTTGAATATTGATACATGCGATATAAAAAGCAACAATAGTGGTAGATCGCTTACAAGAAGTCGAGATCCTGTTGATTTAGACGCAGAATCACCGTCTCCCTCAAGCATGGTGAAGGTACTGATGTTATTGCTCATGTGTTCTCAGTATCACTATACATATATTACTGCTGACTAATTTTCAATCTCGAATTATCATCATAGACGCCAAATATCAGTAATGGACCGCCGAGTTTTGCTGAAGAATTAGCTAAGAGGTTGGGAGGTGTAAAACCGTTTCAAAACATTGTTGCTGCATCTGAAGTGGATGAACCCCCCATTGAGTCTTTAAAAGGTATTCAAATCGAGATTGATATATTCATTTATTTATTTCAACCCTGAATGATTCAATGCAAAGGAAACTATTTGTGCCAAAACTGAATATAACCATTGAAATTGAGAGAAGAGTGCAAAAATGTGAGAGTCAAGAAAATATGATGTTTTTATTCGTTTCTTTGTACTCAAAGTAAGGTTACGTAATTATTCTTAGAAGAACTTGGTTTTTGGATTATTAGATGGTTTTAAAAGTTTTTTCAGATTTTTTCATCGTGTGGAACTGAAAATATCGAGGTTTCCCTGAAATAAACTTGCGTCGTAACGCTACCGCGCGACTTGATATAATTTGGGCTTCAGAGGGTTAATCCATGATTCATAGAGAACCTCTTTAATCAGTGTAACATACATTTTATTTTTGCAGACAATAATAGTTCATTAGGTGGCCGAGCTGATGGTACGTCAGATCATAGAAGGAATAATCCTTTTCCCAGTGAAGCATCACCTTCTGCATGGAAAAATAAGCCTGTGAGGCCTACGAAAAATAATATAATACCTCCAAGTATAGATGTACCTCCTCCATTGAGTATTGTATGTAAGTTGAATAATTCTGGTACAAACAATTGACGGTGTCGATGTAAGCGTTCACATTATTTATTAGGAAGAGATCATCAATAAGAGTCCATAATTTTCTGTTTGCAGCAACTGCCCCAAAGTCAAACTTCGACGATTTGTTTGGCAATGAAGATGATTCAGAGGATTCCGACGATATATTTTCTAACAAGTCTTCGAAAAATATTTTTACCGTTGATAGAGGGCCTACCAAAACTGAATCAAATAAGCCAAAACTGCCGAATGCTCAAAATGTGCAAAGTATTAGTGCTATGACTACGAGCACTCCCGAGACGAATGATAGAGAAAAGAGTCTTTTTAGTGACGATGATGAGGAAGAAGATGACCTTTTCCGGACGACCACGCGAGTTACTAAATCTTCGGAGGGCTCTGCATTACTATCTGATAAAAAGGTAGACCTTGATGAAAATCTGAATTTACGAAGTTCTGAAACCCGCTTTCATGTAAAAGTCTATTCAGCACTAGAGCAGTAAGAATCATTTTTCTACAACTCCTTCAAATCAACTAATAGTTCCTGTTTACAAAGTTCAATATTTTTGAAATTGGAATTCAGGATTCACAATGAAGTTTGACGCTCAGTATAGAATTTATAACAGTTTAGGAAATCCCATCTCCTTTCATTTTGATTCTTCATTTTACATTAGAAAACGAGTCAATGAGTATTTTTCCAATTTTGAACAAAAGGTGAATCGCTCTGAAAATTTTCAAATTAGGTGCTGAATTTCTGCTTCTGTATTTGCTACTATCATGGCTTCAGAATTGATATAAGCGGGATCATATTGTGTAATAATTCCAACAGCGCATCAAAGTCCAGGGGGTATACTTCAAAAATTCATTATTGTCTGTGCAGAAACCTGTTGGTGGCGTATCGATATTCGGCAAGGTGGATATCCTTTCGTCGAGTAAGTTTGCGCGCCGAGACTCGAGTTCGTCTTCCAACGCGTCTGAGGAGCACCAGCAGCAGCCGCAGAAATCGAGAGTGGGTTCCAGCACGCTGAAAAGCGCACCCAGGAGTGGCGAAGCCAGTGCTGCAGGTCCCAACGTCACCCCCTCGTCCTTCTCTGGCAACAACAGCAGCAACAACAATTTTATTGGCAACTCCGCCATCGTGTCCAACAGCAGCAGTGGGATCTCCGTTCGCCAGCCCAGCGTCGACAACACGGCCGGTTCCAGCTTGGGGTAAGTATTTCATCCAATGTCATCGCTATATTTACTATGATTACGCCCTAAATTGAGAGTATGATCATTATGGCTTCACAGTTCGCTCGACTCACGTTCGGAACTGTCGTTCACTATGTATATAACTTAAAAGTTTGAGTGACTATTGGATCATATTCCGCTCCAAATATTTTTTCGACCAATTTACTCACGGGCTCATGGCGAATTAAATCGCTCCGTATGGTAAAGAGCCGATAATAAATCTGAATAGAATTACGACATCTGGCTATTTCTAAAAAAGTGATGGCATTTAACAAGAAAGAGAGAGACTTTTTATTTTGATGCTCTGATGATCTTATCGTAGGTTTAAAGGAATAACACATCGCATCCGTAATGCCCCACCCTGCACATAAACCATCTCATTTTCGTTGTAAGCTTTTTTGATCGTCTGTGCCCAGCAGTGCAGTTTAGACACCGGCCATCAGTTTTTTTTGTAGACAGAATATCGCCAAATTCATTTCGCACTTGCGCAAAATGATTTCCATTTTTTCAATGATGATTTCGATGCTCGGGGGCAAAAGAGCCCAAACTCAATTCTTGAGAAAATAAAGAGCCCCATCTCATTTTTGAGAGAAAAAAAGGCTCATCTCATTCTTGGGGAAATAAAAAGCCCTATCTTATTCTTGAGAGAATGAAGAGCTTTATCTCACGCTTGAGAAAATAGAAAATTCCATCTCAAAATTTAGTTCACAAAAGCCCTGTCTTATTTGGAAAAAAATAAAAAGCCCTGTCTCAAAGTTCTTGAGTTGAAAGGCCCCATTTCGAAAATTTGGTGGCAGCAGTCACGTCCCTAATGTTCGAGGATAATGGTCATGTTGTTGAGACAAGATCTCTGGCCATCCCCAACTCTCTTCTCTGTCGCATGATCCTCGTTCCTGAACATTTTAAGACACTACTTTTTACTGACACCAAATTCTGGAGATAGGACTTTTTACTTGGAATTTTTTAGATAGACATTTTTCATTCTAAAATTTTGAGATAGAGCTTCTTACTCTCTCAAAAATGAGATAGGGCTTTTTTGAGCTGGATTCTGAGGTAAGGCTTTCTATTTTCTCAAGCTTGGAATAAAGCTCTTTATTCTCTCAAGAATGAAATAGGGCTTTTTATTCTCTCGAAAATGGGGTAAGGCTTTTTATTCTTTCAAAAATTAAGAATTGCTTTCGAGCTTCGAATAATGAAATGGATGAAACGTTCAGTTCAGGTGATAACAAATGAAACGAAAAAGCATTGACGGAAAATAGTCCGCGAACAATACGGCCCGTCCCGCGAATGACGAGGGATGGTCGTAAATTGGTGAACTGCGTATAACCAAATCCGCGTATAAGAAACCGCGCGCATAACGAGAGATTTTTTCTAGGACTTATTTTTGTAGATTTCTTATCTCCATAACTAGATTTCCAAAATATCAAGGTAGAATTGCGGATGTCTGTCTTAATTCTATCAGAACCTAGATGCGCGGAAATTCTGATGAAATCGAGTGAGTCCTCCAAGAAGCTGGAAATATTGCGGGCACTAAATCTTTGAGAACTCTGTAGCTTTCATTCCTTCACAGATCTCAGAAATTTTGAAGATTCGAGTTGAATCCAGGGCATTCGATAAAGGAAAAGCGTAATTCGAAAATTTCATTTCGAGCGAGAATCGGGACTCTGAATCCTTGCTTCACTATCGCTCGGGGATGGTCGCATCGATCTTAGTGAATGATGGCGAAAATGGGGCGAATGATTTCCAACTTCACAATGAAACCAGTTTTTACCTTCCGAATAGACGGGCCGCGCGGCAAAGGAAACAAGAATACAAGCGGTCGCGAGTGTAATTTTCATGTTTGAATGCTTGTACATCTGAAATTCGAACTGAAGATGTGCGACGAAGCTATGAGAGCCATTTTTGGGATAGCTCGGGCTTTTACATAGTTGGGCTCTACCTCGGCGCGGCCCGGGCGTCCGGTAACCCCGCGGATTCTGGTTGTCAGGTCCATTATTCAGTTTGCGAGACACGAGCCCGTCTGATTTCTCGCGATACGCTTAGCGACGTGTACAATCGAGCTAACGAAGAAATCGCTCTTGTGGTGTGCGATCTCCTGCACAGTCATTCGTATGCCACTAATTACAGTGTCGAATTGGCGCAGATGGAGAACTTGTTCATCGCCGATCACATTATCGAGGTGGGGGGTTTTCTGAAATCGAGCAGTATCTTCCCAGACTCCGGCCTCGATAAGATAAATCTCTCAGCGCGAGAGGCCGAGTGGCTTCGCCGTATAATACGAGGAGCGTCGTGGGCATGAGTCAGATGCGGTATGACCGGTATGCGCATACAAATTCAAGCTCATTACGGGCGCGACACCGCGTCCGAGTGCATCGCTCGGGGCCGCTCTTGGATTATCGGATCGCCCGGGGCCCGGAGGAGGGGCTCCCGCTGCGCTGCTTCGCGCACATGTGACCCGCGGGGCGGGACGTGCATCGAGCGACGAGCTCTCGGGGCCGCAACGATCTCGGGGAGCCCAAAGCTCCCATGAGCAATGTGCGCGCTCGTGCTCTCGGACGAGCTCCGATCGAGCCGAGCGGCCCGTTTTAGCATCAGTCGCGGCGCTGACGCTCCCGTCGACGAAGCTGCCGAGGCTCGCGTCGCGACGGCTTCTCCTGCGGCAGCGAGATCCTCGCTCGCGCTCCGCTGCTCGCCCGATTTCGCGCTGCCGAGCGACGGGCCGCGACTCCAGTTCTCGCAGTGAGTGCGCGTCAAAAGTGCCGATCGTTGTTCGTTTTGCGTTGATGGTGCAGACTGCGACGCGCTTCTCGCAGACATCGCGAGCGCCCGCGAAAAACAATTCAGATCCACGACACGTGCGGCTGCATGTGCGTTGGAGATGCGCGATCGTGGCGATGTTGTTTCCGGAATTTCCCTCTCCGTCGTTCCGCCTGGGTCGCGACGATTGCAGAATCCAGTCGGTCCATCCGCGAGTGACGCGCGACTAATCAGATGCGCATCTAGAACGCCGCCCACGCGCCTAACATACAATCGTCGCGCATAAAAGAATCGATCCGTCGCTCTGCGAGATCTGCGCGAGATCAGCCGAGACTGCGGCGATCCGTAGACGAGCTCCGCAGGCCGCCAAGGCAATCGCCTCCGGCTATATTGGGATCGCGAATTCCTATCTCTTCGTCTCGCTATCGACCCATCTAATACTACATCTTGATTAAAAAACGCATCGATCTGTCCGACTGAACAATACAAAAATAAGGACTTCTGCTCTTGTCGAATTTCAATATTTTTGAAAATGCAATCAAATGCCCGCCATACTATGAAATTCTCCCTGGAGAATGAAAATAAAATATATAAGCAGACTCGAACCTCGCAGCGTTTTCCCCGTCTAATTATCTCAGTTCGGTCACTAAGAATGCTTATCGGTCATTGATTGAGTAGTCAAAACAACATTTGGTCTGGCACAGTGGACATTTTCTCGCGCGACTCCACAAAGATGGTACGCAAATGAGATGTGAGAGACTCGCTTGGACATGATTCAATGCATGTCATGAGATGTCGTGCTCCTCCCCACCCAAGTTGTCAAATTCGCAAATCTCAACAATGACGCTCGTGGGTACCCCAAACTACGATAAATTCCATGCGTTTACCGACTCAGCAAGTTCACTTTTAGCCAACCACCTGTGGCTCTCGCGCGACGCAGAGTACTTAGGAACATCGCTTCGAGAATACCTCCGCACCGTCTCTTTCCAAAAAAATCTCCGCGCCACTTATAAATAAGCGAAGAGGCGGTTACAGCGTCCGGCCGGCCTCCATCCGAGAGGCTTTGCTCTCGGATCAGCTCTGGCCGTCTGCCTATTCTGCACGCCGCACTCGGGCTCGTTTTCTTTTCGCTTCTCGTTTTGCCCATTCCGCTTTTCGCGGTGACACGCGCCGATCGCGATTTATGCTCGGCCACGAGCGCGCTTCTCTCGCAGCTGACGCTCTTACTGACTCACAGCCGTGCAATTGAGTCGCGAAAACGTATGGCTATGGTACTTACTCATGTATGCGGCCTCGACCGTGACGCTCGTCTCTGTCTTATTTCTCCCGCGCCGGCCTCGACCGTGACGCTCGTCTCTGTCTTATTTCTCCCGCGCCTCGTCCTCCTCGTCGTGTCAGCGTGGGAATTTTTAGACGAAGCTTGTTTGTCCACCGCTGAACGACTCATCTCTTCCGCAAACAGAAAATTAAACATCTCTCCCGCAAAAAGAATACGAGTTCTTCCGCGCATCTCGAAAATTTTTTAATCAGAAATTTTATTCCACAAGATGCTCTGCACCTCCTTAAATCCCAACTCCGTGGCTCGAGATTCAGGTTTCGGTATCGCTCAAGTTTTTCGTAAAATAACATCTCCATTTAGTTGTTGAACACTTGCAAATTTGACGTGTAGCCCATTTGTTATTAGAATTTTGTATGTACTCGGCCGAACTGCTGAATGAAGCTGCTGGAATACGAATTTTCTTTCGTCTCACTTCGCCCAATGATCAATCAGTGGATGACGGAAGCTTGAGTCGTCGGATGTACGAGT